>BPLR01021461.1:0-148518 GCA_021605095.1 Caerostris extrusa
TTGCTCAGTGTAATCTGCACTCTCAACGCAATTTCAAGAACGGGCCAAATTTGGCGCATTACCGAAAGTATTTCAAATTTTCGATAGATGCACTACTTGAAGATATTGGATTAGAAGCATTATTCCCATAATAATTTCGTCACTAAACTTTGATTTATAAAATTAATTGGTAAAATCGCAGAATAGTTGCCGTTGGAATTTGGCGTCAAAATTCTTTTCGCCAAAGTGTGACAAGCAACGGGTTGATTGTAGGTGTAATGAATTGCAATATCATATTTGCAGATTTAACCGAGTTGGAGACACAAAAAAACCACCAATTCCCAACACTCCCTATTTTGCGATTTGACCAACAAATTTTTAACAAATATTTGAGTTTATCAATGTTTGACAGTTATACATTACTTACTTACCGAATAACACATTACTTATTAACTTATTTAATCTCAAATGAGAATATCATCACTTGTTGTTAGAGAATGGTAAGTAAATGCAAAGGTGAATAAAAAAATTCCATCTATTAAAAAATGTTTATGCAAAAAAAAAAAAAAAAAAAAAAAAAGACACAATAGAAACTTTGGCATTTATTTGTTACTATTACCAACATATTTTTAAATGCTACCAAAAACATCGCTGATTGCTCTTCGCTATTGGTGGTCCATTAGTGACAATAATTAAGATGGTCGACCATTTGCTCCTATACATCATCCTTTTATGGTGAAATATTAATAATCATTGAGTACAGAGGTTACATGCAAAAAACAAAATTAAAATATTTTAGCAGTTATACCCAAACAATAATAATTGAACTGCACTGATGTCCAAAGTAATATGAGTATTTTCGCCATAAAATACTCATGTTAGGCGAAAAAAACAACATGCAACTACAAATTTTGGTAAAATCGCAGAATAGGGGCCTTCGAAATTTGGCGTCAAAAGATATTTTCACCAAAGGGCGCCAAGTAACGGTTGTGATTGCAAGTGTGGGTAAATTGCAAAAAATGTACAAGGACCACAGTATAAGAACCACATTTGGGAACTTATCGTCCAGTTGGCGCTTCAAAAAAATAGCCAAATCCCAACGCCCCTGATTTTGCAATTTGGCTCAAATTTTGCATATATGACAGGGTAAGCGAACGGAAAAATTGGCCATAGCAAAAAATTTTACATACAATATGTTATTTAAAGGAACGTTTTGATTTTATGAAATGTTATGTTGGCGTCGTGCTTTTTTGTCTGATTGTTTATGTATGTCAGAGACAGCCAAATTGTAAAAAATGAATAGATGGCTTCATCTGAATAACATCATGCTATGAAAGATAATACTATTATAGGGAGCTTCTGCTTATATATATATATATATATATCAGAAAGTTGGGGTATACTTTAATATTATCCTTTTATGTACTTGATTTATTATATTGTATTTTATCCCTTTTATACTAGATTTGGTTTTGTATTGCTCTTTGGCGCATTTTTCCAGCATTTATTTATTTAAAACATGTAAATATTTTATGAAGCGATTCAGAAATTTCGAGAAATACTTAAAATTCTTTTTTTTCTCAAGTAATAAATTTATTTAATTATATGCTTACTAAAATTAAATAAACACAAAAAATGTTATTTTGTCTATTACTCTGATAATTTTGTATGAAATATAATAAAAAAACATTAAAAAGTTGATATAAATGAATACTTTATTTTTTTAATCATTTTGGTGAAAAAATATTATGATTGATATATATATATATATATATAAGATAGAAAATATTATTAAAACAAAATTTTTTTATAATATATTATTTATATTCCTGATAATTTTATATAAAACATAAAAAAATTACAAAAATAATTAATTAAATATTTTATACTTAAACATTTCTTCAAAGAAAAATCCATGTCTACATTTTTCCCCAATATTTTTACACCAGGTGAAAGTATCAAATTATTTCATTCGACATTATGATTTCCAGAGAACACAGCAATTGAATTTCATAATTTCTTTTTGCAATATTTCATTATTATATTATGAATTACGATAATTTCGGTTTTTATACAAAAATTACAAAAAATACAATCAATGTAGTAATAATCTGAAAATAAAATTAAATTTAAAAATACATACTATTTGACAAAAAAAATGATAGAAACACAAAACAATTCAACATAGGTGCATATTAATGCAATATTAGCTAAGGACAATCAAATAAAAACTAATAATGGGAATTAAAATAATGACCAGTAAATAAAATTAACTTATTATTCAAACTCTTCAATTATTTGTTTTTATAGTGCTTCACTATGAACTTTAACAAATGGCAAAATCTAATTTTATAAAATGTATACAGTATCGATTTTATTAGAAGAATTTGGATCATCTATTGGGTCATACAGAAAATATGTTTGAATTAATCCTTTTCATACAAAAAAAAAAAAAACCACTAAACGTGCATGTTGTTGACCTTCCCTATATTTCATTCAGTCTGAAGAATACCGAATGATTATTTACCTTGTCTACACAGATTCACTACATAATTTCCATTTATAATTAAACATCCCCTATATTTCCTTTCGAGTGAAGTCGATGAGGGGTGATTCAAAAATCATGCAAAACCCATTCATTGCGCAACAAAGCAGCATAAACAAGGACGTATGTCTCAATATCAATTTACAAATTTAATTTCGAAATGACCACATTTTTTTCTTTGCAAAATTAGCATTATTTGTTTCAAAATTGAAATCGCTTTTTTTAAACATTTAAGTATTAATTATTTAATAATGATACATTTAGTATATTGGTTTCAAACATCGCTAAACGGTTTTCAATTCCAGGATGCAGTTAACTGGTTATGGCAAAATAACCCTTGTATAAGCCAACTAATAATTGTTTAGAAGTTTGGTTAATGTTCAATTTCCCTTTACTTCGAATTATACTAGACATCATCGCCAAATGATATCGCGATGATTTATAAGTCATTAAAATCTTTAAATTTTCCGTTTCAATTATAGATTTGAATAAGCATTTAATGATATTAATGCTTTTCTTTCTTTTTTTCTTCTGTTGATTTTCTGTAATTATGAGTTATTTTCATTTTCTTTTTAGTTTATCTAATATCGGTGATTTTCTACTTTTTCTAATGCTATTTATGATTTTTCACTATGGAGGTCACATTCCAAGAAAAAAGTAGGTATCATCATTTGAAATTTTCGAAATGGAACAGTGACTGTTAGAATTTAACTGTTGTTTTCCATATAACTCTTGAGCACATACCTCGAAATTGTTTAAACCCAAACTGTATTCAGTTTCTACGAATTATATGATAGCCAGACACATACATCATGACATTTTTTATACTAATACCCATCTCTTTTTAAATCAAAACCTAACACTCTGTATAGATATAT
The DNA here is from genome assembly GCA_021605095.1 of Caerostris extrusa. Classification (NCBI taxonomy): domain Eukaryota; kingdom Metazoa; phylum Arthropoda; class Arachnida; order Araneae; family Araneidae; genus Caerostris; species Caerostris extrusa. The sequence goes on from BPLR01021461.1 coordinate 3,403, forward strand.
ATCTTCTTACTATCATTTCTATGACATCAAGACATAGTCATACACATAAATTATTAATAGATTTATTGTTATTAATAACTTATCTGTCTGAATTGATCTTCATGTGTATGAATCTTTCTTTTAAAATTTTTAAACGACTCTTTTACAATATATCTTGTATAATTGATTTTAACAATCACCATTGAATTTAAGTATCTAACATCTTCAACGGCATTCATTTTAAAAGCCTCAAAGATACATTGCTCTCACTTTACCTTAAGTACCCTAATATTTTAAAAACAGGTTATGTAAAAAAAAAAAAATTTAAAGTCAATTCCTAATAAATTCCTAGTCAATTAATAAATTCCTAGTCAATTCCTAATAAATTCCTAGTCAATTAATAAATTCCTAGTCAATTCCTAAGTCCTTTATAAATAATTTTAATTCATTTTTTAAAGTTTATCTGGCGCCATCTATTGGTAAATGTAAGCAACTTAAATCTAAAAAAATAAAATTAATTAATTAAATTTAATTACTGATTTAATATTTGAAAAACTGTATTAACATCGAGTGTTATCCACTACAAGTTCAAAAATATATATTTGAACTTGAGTGGATGATTAAAAAGTATTTTATTAACGATTGAAAATTTGAACAAGATATATATATAGGGAGAGTGTGAGCTAATAGAAGGAATTGAATAAACTTAGATTACCGGATAAAATACTATTATATTATAATATGCATTTTTAAATTAAATTATTTTGATAACCATCTGTATATTACATACAACACACTGAATTGAAAAATGATTTCAAACCAAGTTCTGTGAAGTAATGGAAGTAAGTGAAATTTAAATGCAATATTCCCTAGTAGATTGTCACTGGCTCCAAGAGCATCATCAATCTCAAAAATCACTATAATTCACCTTTTCAGATAGACAGGGTCTCGAAATTTGAATGGATATACCATGTTTTTTACGTGTTCCTCTACGAAAATTCCAAAGCACGAAGAAAAGTTCAATACTGTTCAATATTGTAAAATTCGTCAGCATAAACCCTTAGAGACTTTCTTCACGGAAAAAAATTTCTGCATATTCTTGTGGATTTTCCTTAATGAATTTTTAAAAGTGTAATTATACTTAGTAATTTGTACCTCTTTTATAATCAAATATTATGCAGAGAAGTATAGTAAGTTGTCTTAAAATTGACAAACTAAACACAAAAGCAAATCAACTAAAGTTACGGAGTCACTAGTCCTTTTCTATTGGTCATTATCATTATATTATTAGTTATTATCATTATGTTACTGGTCATTTTCTATTTGTCATTATTATCATATTATTAGTTATCTATGTTACCAGTCATTTTCTATTTGTCATTATTATCATATTATTAGTTATTATCATTACGTTACTAGCCATTTTCTATTAGTCATTGTTATTATTATATTAGTTATTATCATTATGTTACTATTGGTCATTTTTATTAGTCATTACCATTATATTATTAGTTATTATCATTATGTTACTAGTATATTTCTATAAATATTTTCTCCTTAATTTATTTTTATCAATTCGCATTCCGTATTGAATTTGTTTTTCAATCAAAAGAAGAAAAATAATTACATATTTTTTTTTTCACACCAGGGCCTGTAAAAAGCTGTTGGATCTTTAGTTGCTCAGAGCAACATTTTTTCCTCTGATATCTTTCTTTTAATATATATATATATATATATATACGAATGTATTGAAGTGCCAAGTTCTTACATGGAAAAGTTTAAAACTTTCGGGGTTTTTTTCAACAAAAGGAAATTTTTTGCTGAACGAAATGTAGATAATTCTTGGTATTGGTACATATGTCATCAAAAAGAGAAGTATTTAACACTATCTACATCAAATTTCTTTTTTTCTGTTTGAGTTCTAAGAAGAAATTTAATTCAGTTCTAACAATTCAAAAAAGACGAGTTCTAACAAGAATTATAAGAAAATCAAATTCTCTCTTTAATACTTTTGAAAAGAGATATTTAATTCACTTTCTTTTTTGTAGTTAATTTACAGCCTTTGTTCTTAACTTTAATTAACTTTAACTCACTCATGTTCTTATTTTATATTTTAATATATGTGAAAATGACATTGATTTGTTGTGACATACGTTCTATCAATTCCTAAGTGACAAAAAGTAAATATATGATTGTAATTGCAAATATCAACTAAATTCCTTAAGCTACACAAAAATATAAAACCTAGGTTTCAAAGCATGTAATGGCACATGGAAACTGGAGACCACTGAGTATAATCTAAGGTCTTAGAAAGCCAGCCAATGGGAAAAACAATATTTTCTTCACTTAAGCCTTTGATTGGTTTGCGTTTTAAGATATATTTTATTATTCAGTGGAAGCTCGCCTTAATACTCATAAAATATTAAATTATGAGATTAAATACATAAAATAAGGGAAAGAGTAAAAACTAAAAATAGAAAAATGAAAGCAGAAGTTAAGATTTGAAATATGCCTCTACTGAAGCAAAAATTCCATAAAGCATAATAAACGAAACATATACTTTTTTTTTTTTTCCATTTGGATCAAATACATAAAAAGGGCGTAGTAAAAAAAAATTCACAAGAAAAATAAAATTGTCACGTTTGGATCAATCGATAAAATATTAACATTCAATGATTTTCGTTTTATAAGAACAAAAACTAAACTGACCTCTGGCACTCCTGCTAGGAAGGTAGGTGCAGATACGATGGTTACAATGTAACTAAGGAATACAAGTTCTGTAAATTAATTATTAAAATAATAATATCTAATTTCGATTTAAAGGAAATTTTTCATACTTATATAAGCATTCAATGTAACACACTATATTTAAAACATAACTTTGTTCGTAAGATTTAAAAAGTATTTATTCTAATAAACATTCAAACAAGCAAATTTAATTAGCTACACTTGAATGTAATTTGTTATTTTTATTAAAATATTATATAATATTTCCAGAAAACCGGGTTTATTTAAGAATAGTGAATCAAATATAATTCAGTCACAAATTTTATAATTTAAAAGTCTTGATGCGCCTTTAAAAAAACGAATTTCTTCACTCATACACATACTTTCAAATCACTTTAAAACAAAGGGTAGAAAAAAAGAAAGAAAATATCGACTATGATGATATTAAATTATTGGTTTTTCTGAAATAAGCAGGATTAAACAGAGCATCCATTGAATTCCTATAAGTATTTTGCTTATTATGCCCTGTTTCGTTGTTGTATAACATATCATTTTTCCCCTTGGTCTTTTTATTCTGTTCTTGACTGAGACAATTGTCTTCTTAAATGATTGATGTACATTCCAAAATGATCAATAAAGAGTTAAAGGCAAATAATAAAATTTCTAAGGAAAATTTGTGTTAATTTTGAAAGAAACTTTTGGAACTTACTGAAAAATAATAGTTACAAGTATAATGAATACTTGTATAGTAACCAATATTTACTTGAATACTTGTATAAATACAAGTATTTCTTAAGGAATAAGAGGAATTTTAACCCATGAAATAATTTTCTCTAGAAATGTACTCCAGAGGGACTATTTTAAATCCTCATTTGTAGATGATTGCATCCTGATGGAGTTCTTATACTTGGTAACAAATTCAGTTAACCACCAATTCCTGATTTGTTCAAAGTATCTCGCATTTTGTACCCCTATTTTAATTCTTTGAACCTATTTTCACCAAGTTGATAAGATCTCTCCGAGTCATCAATTATCCTACTTGACCAATTATTTGACATTTGAACTTAACAATCAAAATTTCATAAATTACATTTGGACTTTTAGAGCCAAGTAGGAATAGCTATAAAAATTTTTATAAACAGTTATATTTTAAAACCTGGTATTCTACAACTTTATTTAGGAAATATCACATCGTTATCCCTATGAAATATTTTGATTTACATTATATTTAAGGAATGAAACTTGAAAGCGTCCAATCTATGTCGAATGATTCATGAAATACAATTTATCTATATATTATTGAACCTATTATATCTAGAAATAAAACAATCTGTATCATATTATATAATACCTTAAAAGATTAAGCAGTGTGTCATTACATTTTCCTGTGACTGTCCTTGTACATTTAACATATGACGGTAATATTCAAGTTTCATGTCAAATGCCTTTTAACATTTCAGGAGTCCCTGAAATACTAATATCAGTGAAGTTCACTAAGGAAGAGAGGTCACGAACTGCCTGTAACCGATTTGATTAAAGTGCAATATGTATGTCATATATAATTCACTGTATATGTATGGCATATTGAATGTATATGCATGTCTATATGTAAGTGACTAGGAATGTTAATTAGCCGAAGTAGTAGGACCCATTAATAAATAATTTTCAAGAAAATCAAGTTTGAAAAATTTTAACGAACTGACATGTGATTTCATGGCGAAGTGGTTGAAGTCCTTGATTATTTTTCTAATGTAGCGAGTTCAAAAGATGCGTTCTACTACTTCAATAATTTAACATTCCTATTCATGAACTACACTAAGTACAAATTTCAATCAAATTGACGATACTGGCGATCTCCCCTTGTAAGATCAATGCAATATTTTTGATTTTTAACATGTCTTACACAGAAAGGTTCTATAGAATAACATTTGAAGATCAAGAATATGTATAGTTTAGAAACTAAGAGATACTTAAACGACACTGAGAGAAGCGCCCCTTTTCTATGGAACAATGAATACCTAGGTCATAATTATTCCATCAATTTCCAGAGGTTTGGTTTGATTTGCCGCTCTACGGTCAATTTTTTTGCACACAGTTTAAAGTGAATTCCAAACCACTACTACTACACCACACCACATCAGCAGATACCCGTATACAGTTTGGGAATGATGTGGGTAAGAGAACGAAACGGTTCCGTGACGCTCTACGGTCTTATGAGACCGAGCCTACGGTTTAAACTGAATATTCCGAACCACTAACAGACATCCATGCCACCACCAGGTTTCAAACCTGAAGCCTGTCATATCAAAAGTCAGAGAGCTAGCTAATTGGTCATCAGGCCACTAATTTCCAGAGGAAAAGGATATGTATCCTACTGATACCATCCTTAGGATGTTCGTTCTAACTTGTAGTGACAAAATAAGAGTTCTGTTACAACCATCTCATTATGCGTATTGACTAACGCTGAATCAATTACGTAGTATATGCATACATCTTAGTAATTAATAATCTTATGTTAAAAATGTGCTATGTTTGAAAAACAACACATTTGAGGTAGATCCTTTACGAAGCAAATCACTTCCTGTCCTACTGCTTAACTTCATTTTTAAGGGCATAAATATCTGTCTATTTTTCAATGTAATACTTTACTTATATTTCTAAAACAAACGAAGCACATATTTTTCTGATCTTCCTGATGCGTGATAGTTGACATTATCGTAAAAGCGAGAAAATTAGTTTTCTTATCTCACGATAATAAATACAAGTACAGTTTATATGGCCTCTTAGAAGTGGAAAAATAACTATTGATTTCTGAGTTTATTCTTGGCATCAAAAAATAATCCAATACTATATGAACATCTTGTATTTAAAAAAAATTACTTTTTACAGGTAAATATAATAGATTTTTATAAATTTTATAAAATATTTATCGTGATTTCCTGCTTATAATACGTTATGACGTATAACCCACAGGCATTATTTTCGGCTCAAAAAGACCTCATAAACCTGCAATATTTTGTGCCTGTTCTTTGACATACCATTTAATAACTATGATACAAAAAATTAACAAAACGTTTTTGTTTGTTTTTGTTTTTGCTTTAAATGGCGTTTTTAATACCAGAGTTTCATATTATAAATTTAAGATACTAGTAATCGGAAAGAAGACTTCGAAGGGACGACATGACGATAATTTCTCGACGATTTGTAATATTTGGATAGACAAAATTCCTCATGAATACAATTGATAATTATTAATCTGGCCTTCTTTGAAGCATTTTTAATTTTTATGAAGTATATACATTTTACCGTGCATATTTCTTATACAATATTCTCGAATTTTTGAAGTCGGCGTGCATTTAAAAACCTGCAAATAATTATAGGCAATACATATAATTATATATCCCTATAAATAATTATACATAAATTTCTGTGAAATAAGCGAAGCGATGAAGTTGCAGAGGCTGCAGTGGAAATTTTTTAACAATTGAAAATGCCATAGACGTAGCCGATCATGGAATTTACAGCTCTTAATTCTCGGAGACCTTCTATCCCACATTATTACTGTTTGGCGACTTTTTACGTGAGATAAGAAGAAAAAAAAAGTTTTTTTTTTTTTGTAATGAAAGCTGACAGTCTTTGAATGGGAAAACTGAAAGGAAAAATAGTTACTATATCTTTTTTATATCTGGACATATATTTCTCTAAAATAACACAATATGCAGCAGGGAATCATCTAGGGAAGAATCCCTAGAGAGGGACTACAGGAGACCATCTATAATCCGACACACCTACTAGTCGAAGGACTTGTTCAATCACTTGATTAGACAATGAGTCATTTTTTTTCTTGAAAACTCTGAATTTTTTTCCCCCAATTTTTACACTACGTCAATTCTTGTTACTTTTACTTTTTACATTATAACATTCTTAGAAATTTATAACATTGCGAAATATATATATATATTACATTTTTGCTTAATATTCACTACATTCCCTACGTAGCAGTGGCATAACTACACCATCTGAAGACCGCGGCAAATTTGTCGAATAGGGCATCCCCTCAATTTAAAGTATCATTATTGTACGTTCTTAAAATACGACTTAAAAAATAATATTATTTCTGTAAGACACTATGAAATTTTAATTTAAAAAGGGTATTGAATTAAAATTACTGGAATTTTTTAGTAAAAATTTTATTTATTAAAATTTCTTTTCCAAGCTCTCTGATCAGCAAAAGTATCAAAGACATCATCAAAGTTGAAGTTTGAGGGCATGGAAAGTTCGATGGATAGAATAGTCAAATTGCGTAATCTTTGTCCCATAGACCTTATTCAATATGTTTTTATCAATGGTCCATATAATAATATATATACCATATAATAATAATATATATAATACAAGCTTTTCGGTACTCATAGCCTCTCTGCTCGGGCCGATGCAATTTGCCCGTCTTGTACTATAATGCCGTATTTTTTTCTATTGACACACTATAATCTGGATTCTCTTTATGTATTCCGATACGTGTTATATCCCTTAGATATCGGATAAGAGAGAGCCCACTGTATATAACTATTGCAGGCTAATTTCATCCACTAGCACATATTGATTTAGGAAACACGTCATATTTCGTCAACTTTTATATAATTACGACACTCCTACATCATCTACAAGTGTTACGTGTCTTTCTTTATGTATAAAAAGTGTGTTTATTTTATTGTCATACGAATTATGTTGGCAAAAAACATTTTTAAGTGGTGGCTTTGTAGAACTAATTTTTATGAGATTTCCGGGAAAAATATTCACACATTGTACATAAATCCTTATAATCTACGACTTAAAATTGAAAGCATTTAACACATTGTAACATTTTTCCAACGAGAATAGATATAGCATTTCTGTTCCAAGGGAAAAGGAAAGTTCTTTAACAAGCACATAATAACAACCTGTCACTCAACTTTGATAGCAGATAAGCAGTATCTTTGATATTAATATTACATGCAATTAGTGTTTTGTATTAATGAGAAACACCTGCCACTCAAATCTGACAAAAGATAATCTTTGTCATGGATAATGTGACTCATGAAATTAGTGATTGTCTGTTCGACCTTCACATATCAAAACAATTACAGATGGAATACGGACTACGCCATGAGTTGTTGCAAATACAAATTAAAATGGTCCCATTAACCTGAAAGTTGCCTCTTCTTGAGCCATTATCGATCTAATATAGGAGACGTTACAATATATTCAGCAATTTAATTACGATAATTAATTAGAAACTATATAATAATATTAAGCCAACTCTATTTTCCTTTTATTAACATTACAGTATTTCACGTTCATCACAATCCATGTAGAACGCATTTTTTAATTAAACATCTACAGTTTGGAAACTTTTACATAGCAATTTACTTTTATTTGCGTTTCTGAATCTATTGACTTCTTCCAAATTTTCATAAATAAAATCGAAAAACTTTATTAATCCAGCGAGAAACAAAATTAATAAAGGAACAAAAATCTATTATTTTTCTGTAAGTTTAGTTTAATATTTTCGAAGGAGGACAAACAAGTACAACATGAAACCTAACTTAAAATTAATTGGATTTGATGCAACACCTTTTAGTTTAAGGTGCGGGGATAGTATGGTGAGATGGTGACACCATACTAATGAATTAGAATATAAAATGATATAAAATGAAAAAAATGTAATATCAAAAGAACTGATATATGATTACAATTTTTTTCTTTGACCAATTCTTTTCAGATCAGGAAACACGGATTTCGTTTAATCTATTTTTAAAAGAATTGATGTGAAATAGAGTATGTTTTTACATTTTTCTTATTATAATTTTTCTTTTTTGCATTTAGGAATTGTAAAACAATTTTGACACCAGGTTAATGAATCAGGATAAATTGATAAGAAAGGCAAGAATATGTTTTTGTTTTCAATATTGGATTATTAATACAGTTTGAGCTTATAAAAATGGGAAGAACCTGTTTCCTTCATTTTAAAAATTTAAAAAAAATTTTATTCTGGAATTTAATGCTTCGATATAAGGTTTAGGTGGAAACCTAGATAAAAAATCTAAAACCTTTTAAACCTAATAAGCGTTGCCAAATTTCTCAAGAAAAGTTCTCAAATTTATAAACAGAGGTATATACGGACTAGATAAATCTATAGGTTTAAAATTCCTTCCAGTGGAAAGAAATAACAAAAAAAGAACTTCCGTAAAATTTAGTAGGATTTAGTACGAATATATACTTTTATTTAGTACGGATTTAGTACGAATATATACTTCCGTATAACATTTAGTACGGATATATACTCCCATTTAGTACTAAACCAGGAGTTATTTTTTCAAATATATACTCCCAAAACAAGGTGTTATTTTCCAAATGGTCAGTGTTGAAATGTAGCAGCTGCCCAGTGGTTCTTCCTTTGTAATCTAAGTAACGTTGAATTTGCTACATCTTCTGTTCTAGTGGTGAATGGCCTCATCCTTATGTGAAAGTGGCCAATATTTGGAACATAACTTTAGCTCAAGAATTTTGTTTTGTCTGGCGAGAGCCAGGGAGCTTGGTTATTATTATTTATTATTATTATAATACTGTAATGAAATGAAATAAAATTTAATAAAAATGTATGAAATAAAAATATAATTTAATATTATATTCGCAAATGAAATATTTCAAAAAGTATTCTGTAAATGGAGTTATTTACATATATCAGTGCTTTTTGAGGATGTGGATTTAAATTCATAAAATCACAGACTTATTTCTTCAGAGTCAGCAAACTTCAGGTGCCATTTTCATTCTTTGACACTAATATTTAATTATTTTACCTTTAATTATTTACATTTTTGCTTAATTCAAAATTCATTATTTTATTTTTTAGATTAAACCAGTTTCAGAGTTTGAGAAAGGAATCTGTTCAAAAAAATGCAAAGCTACTTTATCACGAGAAATGTCATGAAAAGTCTCTGCAACCTTTAATGCCAATATTATCACTCCTTAAATCCTAACATTAAATAACAATAAGCCATGCATACCCACAAAGCATTAGTATCACTACAATTTGTTTAAACAGAAATGAGCATCAAATTTACTTATTTTTCTATATATCATTGTAACAACCAGGGAAGACAAAGAGTCATCTACAACTTTTATGAATTCTACAAATTTGTTAACAAAAAACTGTGTGATCTATGTGTGCTTTATTTATTAAATGAGAATAGGAATATATACATAAATAAATGAAAGGCGTGGAGCTTTACTAATTTAAATAGGCTTGCATTTATTTTGAACTCATAATACATCCAGGCAAAACATTTAAACAAAATCCTTGTAATTTAATGATAGAAATATTACTCAAAAACTATTATATTAAAAAGGGGACTTTTCAAATTATTATAACTAACCATAAACCAAGAAACTTGCTCTGTCGACTCCATTTACTCTTTTTTTTTACTTAAAAAAGATATCTTCATAACGTAAAAGAAATAAATATCCCTGATTCTCTTTCAAAATTTACATTCAGATATCTTTAAATTAGGACATAGCAGAATGAAAGGTATTCTTGCCTTATTTATTACGTCTTATCTGTAGTGTCCTTTCTGAGAAATTTATCGTTCTGTGGTCAAATATATTTCATTGATTTAGCAGTGCATTGAAGAGTAGTGATTTTTCTTATTCTTCAATTAGAATATGAACCTTCGGCAAAATTTCTTCAAAAGGAGAAAAAAAGTTGCCTTTTTTTATTGACGTGTCTTGGTCTTGGTCTTTTGCTATGAAAAATACCCAGAAATAGATTTGTTTTGCCCCCAGTACGAACTGATATTTGCAATGTCGGGCATTTTTTGTGCAGTACAACATGCAGCGATTCATAGTTTCCCTGACACACTAAATGCTTTCATAGTTACTCAAAAGGGTAAGTACAGCCTTTCTGAGGGGTTCTAATGTTGACATTCAGACATTTATATTACACATGAAAGGCACCATCCATCCAGGCTTATATATCGCCCTGTAGGGGAAGAGATATCTATACCAGTCAGTGGACAACATAACTCAGCAGCTGCATGGCAAATGAGATGACAAGTGTCACTTTTTAATGCCCTCGACGCCCCGTGAATGTTATTTATTTGCGAACGCTGTGTCTCATTGATAACGGCTGCCCATCATTTAGGCTGCTGTAAGGAACACAAAAAGCTGACTTCTTATCAATGAAATCGGATCCTCTTACAGATGTTAGTCTAAAAATCTTATTACATGTGACAGTAATTAAGTGCAACAAGCAAAAAATGTCCAATCCAGTTGATAGGTAAAAAGCAGTTTTATGTGACTAACGTCAGAAAAAAGAGGTAGTTACGATAATCATGGATTTTATTAAGATAACAGGCGGTCTGAGCTTTAAATCATCGACGGGAGGTACTTTACCTGAAATCGCAATTGTACCTAATTGCTCCTTTCCCACTTGCACGCGACTAATTCCAGGTGTCAATGGCTTACATGTCGTTTTTGAGGACGATAACACGCAGACTAGACCAGATTGCTAAAAGCATCTTCAAGAAGGGGTAAAGATATCCCTAAAAATAGAAGGCCAGCCTTTTCTACTATTTAAATCTGATAGAATATGTGCAGGATGTTTTGAGAGACGCCTTTCTGGTACGGGGATTAAATTTTTGGACAACATTCAACACTTCTTTATCTTCTGAATATCCTCTTTATTGATTAGGTTTGGAAACCACAGTTAATATTTTTAATTTATTGCATTCATGTAGGAAATGCTAGATTTAAGAAGTAGAATCCAGCTAAAATAATACAAAGGTAACTTTTTTTTTATATTTTCGTCGAAGCTCATAGACCCCTTTAATTACGCCAATGAACCTGAAATGGTATGTGGACCCTTCGTTAAGAGCATATATTTTAATTTAGGTGCTAGGATAACATTGCAGTGTCCTTTCCCAAAGTTGCCATAGCCTAGATTAATACTGTGTGTCTAACCTGGTCTATGGAATATATCATTCAATCAGTTTTAAAAAACTACAAATCAAATACTAAAATTAAAGTGTAATGAAAGTTATGGATATATTGTAAGAGAAATGCTATTAATATTTTCGAATTAATTTAATAATTTGATTCGTTATCAAGAGGAATCAAAATACTTTTAAGTACTACCGTAATTTTCAATTATAAGAATATTTATTTATAAATAAATAGATAGGTAAGTAGCAATGGAAGCACATGCATTTTTAATACCAGACACTTTGAATGAATCCTGCAATTTTTATGCAAACATTTTTAAATTTATACACACTTTTAAAAATTTTAAAGAAGACTGTTTTCCTTTCCATATGTCAAAAAATAATTGACCATAATTAAAACAATTTTCAACATCTTAATATAATTATTAATGTATAATTTTAATTGTTTTGAAAAAAATGTTACAGTGTATGTAATGACATTATCTTATCAAAATATTTTACTAATTTATGATATAAATTCAATGTTATTTAAATATTAATTAACTTAAATAAAATATATCGTTTATTATTATAGTGTCATTATTAGAAAAATAACTTCCTATAACAAAATTAATGTGCGTTTCTTAAAAATTATATATAAAGCATATTTTATTTTAAAGTATTTATTGAAAATTCATTATTTTATAGAAAAGATAATTAAACCATATCACTTAAATGATAAAAAAAGATATCACAGAATAAAACATACTTTTCACAAATGTAATACTGCAAATATCTTATTCCATTATATATTTAAAGGAAAAGATTTTTAAAACTGATGTTATTTGTAAGCTAAATGCATATAATTTTTTGTAATTTTTAAGATATTTTCAAGAAACATAAGCGTTTTTTTTTACCAGTTTCATTGTTCAGTTATTCAATTATTATAATTAAGTACACAGTGTTTGCAGAGAAACTTTTGTTTAAAATTCTTTAGTTTAAACTTTTGACATTTACTTATGTAGAAGATAAAAGAAGACCTTGACAAATTTTTTCCCATAACCACTTGAAATGCATTAGCAAATTTGCAAATGTTGTTTCACTAGTTTAAGTTAAAAACAGATATTATTTTTTTTAAAAATTTCAAAGAAAATGAATATTATTGAAGTTTTTTTTTTTTTTTTGTTTTTGCACATCAAATTGCATTTTATTCAAATCAATATGTTTCACATGGTTTCTATTTTGTTGAAATACAATGAAACTTAATTAATTTAATTTTTATTAGTTCATTTTATGTATAATATAATTACAGATAAGTAATGTTTAAAAACAAACTATCCTAAAAATCCTTTAAAAGAAACATTGTATAAAATCTAAATTTATTTCCATTCAACTTAAAAAAGCTAGTAAGAAATTATTTGGTAAAGATGTATTTTCTCAATTTTTTTTTAATTTGAAAATTATTAGTAATCTTTGAATGCAAAAAACATAGGTTATACATCATTATCTTCAATTCAACTGAAAATAAAATAAAAGAGTTTTTATATTCTTCCTTGTAAACTTTTGCTTTTTCTAATTTGATTACTTTTAATCTAATAAAAATTGTTTGTGTTTACACTGGTGACAAAAAGTCATTGGATAGCAATATGCAAATTTTCAGATGGCAGAAGCATCGCGTAGAACAGGTATAAATGCGCAGTACTTTCGCAGAGCTTTTTCATTTCTGTTCAAGTTATTCATGTGACGTGAGGTTTTGACGTGATGATGACCGCGACGGGAATTAACAGACTTTTTGAACGCGGAATGTTAGTTGGAGCTAGACGCATGGGTCATGCCATTTCGGAAATCGTTAGGGAATTCAACATTTAGATCCACTGTGTCAAATTGGGCGAGTATGAAATTTCAGGCATAACATCCCACCATGGACGGCAGTGGTCGACCGCCTGCACTTAACGACCGAGACCGGGACGTTTGCAAAGAGTCGTAAATTCAACAGACAAAAGCAACACCGCGTCAAATAACCGCAGAAATCAATGTGGGACGTACAAAGGGACTTGTCTGTTAGAACTGTACGGAAAGAAATTTGGCTTTCTTGGGCTATTCCAGCAGAAGACCGACTCGAGTGCCTTTACTGACAGAACGACATCGCTTGCAGCGACTCTCCTGGGCACGTGAGCATATCGGTTGGTCCCTAGATGAATGGAAAACCGTGGCCTGGTCCGATGAGTCACGATTTCAGTTGGTAAGAGCTGATGGTAGGGTTCGAGTGTGGCCCAGACCCACGAAGCCATGGACCCAAACTGTCCAGCAAGGCACTGTTCAAAGTTGGTGGTGGCTCCGTAATGGTGTGGACTGTTTTTCATGGAATGGACTTGGTCCTCTGGTGCGACTGGACCGAACATTGACTGGAAATGCTTATGTTCAGCTACTTGGAGATCACTTGCAGCCATTCATGGACTTCATGTACCCAAACAACGATGGCATTTTTTATGGATGACAATGCGCCATGTCACCAGGCTACAACTGTTCGCAATTGGTTTGAAGAACATTCTGGACAATTCCAACGAATGATCTGGCCATCTAGATCGCCCGACATAAATCCCATCGAGCATTTATGGGACATCATCAAGAGGTCTGTTCGTGCCCAAAATCCTGCACCATCAACGCTTTCACAATTATGGACGTCTATCGAGACAGCATGGCCTCAAATATTCCTGCAGAAGACTTCCAACGACTTTTTGAGTCCATGCCACGTCGAGTTGCTGCACTTCGACGGGCGAAAGGAGGGCCGACACGATATTAAGAGGTATCCCATGACTTTTGTCACTTCATATATATACTGCGGTGATTTTTCAAATATATTAAAATGTATAAAGATTTATAATATTTTATAATCATTTGATATAACATTCTTCTTTTTATTATCAAAAAGTATAAAATTATTTTAAATGTCATAAAAAATCAAAACCTTTTATTACATATACTCTTGAAGAAAAATTACTTTTCGTTAAATTTTATTAATATTTAACATACAAATAAGTATTAGTAGTGAATTAATACAAAAATTAAATCTGAACGTAACTATGTATTTATATTAGTTTAGATAGAATATTTATCTGAAAATAATAAAACATGAAATATATGCTATATTTAGCAGGTTAACTTTTGCTGAAAGTACGATTATTGAAAATAATTAGGAAAGAAAAATTACGTAATTACAAAATTGAAATTATAGAAAAGATATTTTATATAGCGTGGTGATACTTCAAACATATTAAAATATAGAAAACTTTATAACAATTTATAATCACAACATTTTATATAACTTCCTTCTTAGTCTCTAAACTATTTACATTAGTTTGGTTAGAATGTTTGTCTGAAAATAATGAATCATGAAATATAAGCTATATTTAGCAGATTAACATTTACTGAAAATATGATTATTGAAGTTGAAATCACGAAGTTAATTACGATTATTAAAAAAATTACGAAAAATAAATCATGAAAAAGATGTTTATATATATACATTGTGGTGATTCTTGAAACTTATTGTAATATATAAAAATTCACAATATTTTATAATCATAAATATCATTTTATATAACGTTCCTCTAGTTTCATAACTTTTTTATCATCAAAAGTATAAAATGATTTTTAAATGTCATAATAAAAAATTAAAACCCTTTATGCTTACACTTTTTGGCGGAAAAAAATATATTTCGTTAAATTTTATTAATACTGAACATACAAATATGCATTTGCAATAAATTTATACATAAATTAAATCTTAACATATCTATGCATTTACACCGTTTAGATATTTTGTCTCAACCAGTGTAAATACATAACATAACATTCTGTTTATCTGAAAATAATAAAACATGATATTTAAGATATATTTAGCTGGCTGACTTTTCTAAAATTATGATAATTGAAATTGAGATTACGAAAATATTTGCTGAAGATTATTATAGTGCATTTAAAAATAAATCATAAAGAAAGATTTAAATTATTTATGTATTCCACTTGAAGTTATTACATTTATCGTTTCCAAAAATAAATAAATAAATTCACTGTATATGAAAAAAAAAAAATCAGAAATATTTCTAAATCTAATAATTTTCAATTAAATTAGTCATAATAACTTATTTCGAATTACATTTAAAGGTAGTAAAATGTCTTCGTAAAATATCATCTTAATTTGATTGAAAAAGTACATGCCATATTTGTTACATCTCTTGATTTGGGTGTGTTTATTTGAATTCAACAGAATATACATGTTTTCTAATAATAATTCATAACAAAATCTATACAATATTTATGTGTAAGAGTTGCGAAACACCATCATCTCTAACACGCGATGGAGACATTCAAGTATAAGAGCACACATAAACTTTCCTTACACAATAGCAGGAGATCTGGAAAGGAAACCTTACAATATCAAATTATGCCATACAATGACATAGGATTTCTCAATAGAGGATGAAAAAGACCTTACTCAAGACCTATGCGCCCACACTTTCTAATATTATATAAAAACTTTGTTGAGGCTTTTATTTTTCAAGAAATACACTTCGGGTTGGCATCACTTAATTTTAAGAACATATATTTTATATGGTATCAGAATTTCAACAGCCATATGAATATTTACAAAGTGCAATATGTTTATGACATAAAATGTATTTGGTACCATGAGATTTCTCGAGATATTGATATAAAACGGAAAGGTATTAATTTATAATTTAATAAACCATGAAATCCCAGTGGAAACATGCACAGTTAGCGAGCGGAAGGGCCGAGGTTCGGAATCCGTTGCCGGCACCGGTTTCAAAAATGAGGTTTGATTCGGTTTGTCGCTCTACTGCCATTTTATGCACACTTTGGGCTAATTAGACCGGATCTACAGTTTAACGTCACCACTAACAAACGTCCATGCTACCGCTAGGATTCGAACCTGAAGCTGTGGTACCAAAGGCCACAGCGCTAACCAATTGGCCATCTTGGGCCACTTTCTAGATGAGAATTCGGTTCCGTTTATGATAATGTGTGTATAACGTTTTTCACATCGATAAATCAGACTGTCTTATTTTAAGTTTTCAGGTTTCTACTCATACAATATGCAAATGTGAGACAGTTACCCTAAAAGTCCACGCGGAAAGCATTATCCACCCGTCGGTTGGCTGTTTGTGAAGGATATATAAGTGGTAGATCTGGAAATGAAGCCCTACATCAGCAAAATATATCATACAATGACACAAGATTTCTCAATAGAGTGTGAATAATAGACATTACTCAAGACTTATGCTTCCACACTTTCCTAATATTACATAAAAACTTTTGAGAGCTTTATTTTCAGAAAACAAACTTCCTGGTTGGCATCACTTAATTTTAAGGACATATATTTTATCAGAATTTACAACAGCAGTATGAATACAGTATTTATAAAGTGCAATATGTTTGTGACACAAAATGCATTTGGTATCATGAGAGATTTTCGAGATATTGGTATAAAACGGAAAAGTTATTGATTTGTATTTTAATAAACCATGAAATCCCAGTGGAAACATGCACAGTTACCATGCGGATTGGTTTTGTTACTCTACGGCCATTTTTGGACATTTTGGGTTGGATTAGAACGCAGAAGAGCCGAGGTTTAAATCCACTGCCGGCATTATTGTAGACACAGCTTTCAATAGCGATGAAACTCTATAGCCATTATGACACTGTGTATAAATCATCTCACATCTACAATCAAATTGTCTTATTTGAATATTTGAGGTTTTTACTCATACAATATGCAAATGGGAGACTATTACCCTTAAAAGTCTACCCGGAAAGCATTATCTACCCGTCGGTCTTAAGCATTATCTATAAGTGGGCTGTTTGTGGGATATATAAGTGGTACATCTGGAAATGAAGCCTTATATTATCAAATTGTACCATACAATGACATAGGATTTCTCAATATTTGCTGTGTGTGGGATAGGTCTTTTATTCACACTCGTGAATAAAAGACCTATGCTTCCTCACTTTCCTAATATTACATAAAAACTTTGTTAAGGCTTTTATTTTCAGAAAACAAACTTCCTGGTTGGCATCACTTAATTTTAAGGACATATATTTTATATGGTATCAGAATTCACAACAGCCATATGAATACAGTATTTACAAAGTGCAATATGTTTATGACACAAAATGCATTTGGTATCATGAGAGATTTCTCCAGATATTGATATAAAAAGGGAAAGGTATTGATTTATAATTTAATAAACAATGAAATCCCAGTGGAAACATGCACAGTTAGCGAGCGGAAGGGCCGAGGTTCGAATCCGTTGGCGGCACCGGTTTCAAAAAATGAGGTTTGATTTGTTTTTGTCGCTCTACTGCCATTTTATGCACACTTTGGGCTAATTAGGCCGGATCTACAGTTTAACGTCAACCACTAACAAACGTCCATGCTACCGCCAGGATTCGAACCTGAAGCTGTGGTACCCAAAGGCCAGACGCTAACCAATTGGCCATCAGGCCACTTTCAAAAGTGAGGAGATTCGGTTCCGATTATGATAATGTGTGTATAACGTTTCACATCGATAATCAGACTGTCTTATTTTTAAGTTTTCAGGTTTCTACTCATACAATATGCAAATGTGAGACAGTTACCCTAAAAAGTCCACGCGGAAAGCATTATCCACCCCTCGGTTGGCTGTTTGTGGGATATATAAGTGGTAGATCTGGAAATGACAGCAAAAAACTACAATCAGCAAAATATATCATACAATGACACAGGATTTTCTCAATAAAGTGTGAATAAAAGATATTACTCAAGACTTATGCTTCCACACTTTCCTAATATTACATAAAAACTTTGTTGAGGCTTTTATTTTCAGAAAATAAACTTCCTGGTTGGCATCACTTAATTTTAAGGACATATATTTTATATGGTATCAGAATTTACAACAGCAGTATGAATACAGTATTTACAAAGTGCAATATGTTTATGACACAAATGCATTTGGTATCATGAGAGATTTTTCGAGATATTGGTATAAAACGGAAAAGGTATTGGTTTATATTTTGATAAACCATGAAATCCCAGTGTAAACGTGCACATTTAGAGTACTGAGTAGTAGATTATTTAGAGTAGTAGTTACTGCTTTCAAAAGAAAGATTTGGCTTGGATTGTGCTCTATGGTTCTTTTGTGCACACTTTAGACCAGGGGTCTCCAAACTTTTCGGCCTTAGGCCATACTGTTTACTCCAGTAAGTACCAAGGGCCAAAACCGTTTTAAGTTTTCTGCCATTATCTATAATTTCTAGACTAGTCGCCGAATACGCGCTCTGAATGAGCATCCGGTTGAGAAATTCGCTGGTTCAATTACTACAATTACTATTGTGTGTATCGATACAACCGTGCCACTTGACGACATCTGGCGGTCTTAAACGGAAATAGGTAAAGATGCAACAGCGGTATGTTCACTAGTTTATAACGTTAGTGGTATTCATTTCAATTATTTGTTAGTTGTTATGTTTAAGTTAAATTTTCTGCGTATTATGCTTGTCTTTAAGCTTTATCTAGCAAGTCAATAAAACCGAGTTATTATCATTCTGTGTTTTTTATCCAACTTATTACAGCAACAATAAACTATTCGTTGTCGCGGGCCAGATTGACGACACTGGCGGCCGGATTTGGCCCTCGGATGGTCAGTTTGAGACCTCTGCTTTACACTAATTAGATTGGGATCTACATTTTAACTTGGATTCTCAACCACTAATAAGCATGCTTGCCACCGCCAGGATTCGAATCTGATGGCTGAGGTACCAAAATCCAGAGCTAGCTAATTGGCCACCAGGCCTCAAAATCGAGGAGACTCAATGGCAATTATGATAATGATAACCAGATTGCCTTATTTGAATTTTTCAGGTTTTTACCCTTTCGATGCACACATGTGAGGCAGTTACCCTTAAAAGTCGACCCAGAAAGCATTATCCAACCGTCGACAGGATATTTATGGGATATATAAATGGTACATGAGGACCACCGACATTCGACAGAAGAAGGCAAAAACTATGGAACAATTGTAAAAGAATGCTGAGAGAAAACGCATTAAAAGATATTTAGATAAATTTAATTCAAATGAAAGTTTTCTCTAAAGTTATTAAAATTATTATTTTTTTTATGTTAGTTAAAGTACACTTTCAGTTTAGGGAATATTTAAAGTACACAGTCCAGTCACATTAATGTGACCACCACCTACTTTCGACGTCAACGGGAAATAACCAATCACAATAGGTAGGTATCAGCCCGTTGTAGGGGAGTGTATATAAAGAATTCCACTTAATACCACTTAAATACCACTTAATACCACATTCCATTTTAAAGCCAGAATATACAAGAGTGTATATTCTGGCTTTTGACAGGTGGTCACAGTAATGTGACTGGACTGTGTATATATACAAGAAAGAATAATATAATAAGAAAAAAATTATCTAAAACAATTTTGAAAAGCAATGCCATCAATAATAGATGCCTTAAAAACACTGGAAATATATTTTAAAAGAGATGAAATTTTTAGAAAACCTTTTTTAAATAAAGATTTCTTCAGAGAATTAAATTATGGAAAACACTTTTTGAAATATTTAGATACAAATCAATTTTTGAAAACTTAGACTAAAGCATAAGGCGTAATTCATTTTAAGTAATTTATTTTTTAAAAATCACGGAAATCTTGTTCTACATAGAATACTTACTACGAAAACTGGAAGGAAAATGTTTCTCAAAGGATTAGATTTGTATAGATTACCGTCCTTATATGACATCAAATAGAAATTTTTGTCATAGAAACCGGTTGATATAGCATCTTAGTTCACTGAAATTGATAAAATGTTTACGAAATTTAAGCAAATATGAAGTTAAAGCCTTCATGTAATAAATGTCTTTCGTAAATATTCCAATCTATTACAATATAAAAAGAGGTATATCGGGACTCTGGCTGAATGTGTGCCATATGTTATAGTCTCCTCGAATGCTGCACAGTGACAAAATGTATCACGATTTTAGTCAGTTATTAAATCTTCAATTTATTACTCTGTGGGCTTTGTTAGTGCATTACCTATTTGCAAAAAAGGGATAAATGAAACACTACGAAGAAAGTAACTATTCTTATTAAAATTTAATATGCATAAAAACCATAAATATGAAGCCACATGGCCTCAAAGCTTACACGGACAAAGGAACTTTCTCCTTTCAAATTACAAAAGCATTCTCAACTCTATCTCTTCTTGCTTAAGGGCCTATATGCAATAAATTTTGAATTTCAAATGAGTTCTTTAATAGACGTTTCCATGAAGCTTTTCATAATAATTTTTAAAATTTGTATCTAGATGGTTTATGATACTAGAAAGTAAATGCCATAATACTTTTAGTTTGTTATAATTATCTTTTTTCGTTTTCATAAAGGATTTAATTTCATAAAGGATTAATAATCGATATATTTAACAATATTTAAAGAATTTTTATTGAAATTAAATGTTAATTTAAAAACAAAAACTTTTCAATGGTGGAAAAAAAATTTTTAAACGTTATTTGGAACGTGAGATTTTGTTCATTATGTGAGGTTTAATTAAAATTGTTAATTTACAAATGGCGTTTTTTTAATTAACAATTTCGTTAATTAGCAATTTCCAGTATTAATCAAGTTTGTTAATTAACAACTTACGGTATTAATTAAGTTTTTTTATTAACAATTTACAGCAATAATTTTGTTAACAATTTCCGGTATTAATTGTTTGTTAATTAACAATTTCAGTATTAATTAAGTTTGTTAATTAACAATTTCCAGTATTAATGAAGTTTGTTTATTAACAATTTCCAGTATTGATTAAGTTTGTTAATTAGCAATTTACAGTATTAATTGCTTGTTAATTAACACTGGAAAAATAATTTTTTTATACGGATAACTCAGAAGAGTTGTAGCCAATCTCTTCAAAATAGTTTCCTACACTAATTTCATCATACTGAATATATTGCACTAAATATCTCGTAACCAACGGCCATACCATGCTGAATATACCGGTTCACGTTAGATCACCGAAGTGAAGCATCATTGGGAGGTCAGTACTAGAGTGGGTGACCACCTGGGAACACCACGTGCCGTTGGCATTCACAAATTTGGGACCTGAATGTCTAGCGCTCTGGCGCTCGGTGCCACAGGTTTCGGGTTCGAATCGGGGTGCCATGGATGTTTGTAGTGGTTCGGAATCCACTTTAAGCAGTAGGTCCCGGCCTCCCTATGACTGTAAGAGCGTCACGGAGCCAAAGTCAGACTTCTACCTACGGGTGCTCCATCACAACAGAAGCTGCTTCCTTCCCCTTTGAGTGCGTATGGGTTCGTGGGCTTGGCAAGCCAATTGGGATAAGAAACAACAACAACAAATATCTCGTTTCCGAAACAGAAAATGCTGAGTCAGCAATTAATTAACCGTTTTAACTCATTTTGTTAATCAATTACATTGTTGATAAATAAAATTAGATTCAAGTTGGTTTCCTTCGAGTCATTTCCTGGGAACCATTTTTCTGCAATCTAATGATAATTACGAAACTTACTAAGAATCTCCCATTTTATAGAATAGGCTGTATCCCAAGTTGGCTACCTGGTCTTCTAAAATTTTTAATGACTTTTAGAAAATTTTGAATGGATGTATCCCATAGTTTTGAAGTGCTTATTAAAAATGTTTTCATATAAAACAAAAAAAATACTGTTTTCTATGAAATTTCTAAATATCTTAATTAGAAATTAATGAATCAAAATAACGTATATCCTCGTATGAATCAACTCGGTCTTAAATTTTTAGTGACATTTTATGAAAATATGAGAGTAGAATTTATTAAGATTTAAACTTTGGGTTTATTATTATTGAATTGTTTCGGTTGATAAATTGAATTCTCATACTGAAATGAAATAAATTTCTTGATATGTAGCTAACTATAATTGTTATATATTGAATATATATAATTATAATAAATTTATTAAATTTATTAAAATTAATATTTTATATAAAAAAACGTTGTTAAATAAATAATTTTTTAAATCCTACAATAAAAATTATTGTGTGGAAGAGGGAAATAAAGTTAATTATGTTGGGCTTTGTAACAATTATTTATTAAATATTTAGTTACATACGGACAAATATCAAATCCTCAAATAATTAATATCAAAAATATATATAGAATCATTTATAGATGGAGCTGTTGATGCGCTGCAGTAGCTGTTGCCACATTTACAAAAGGATCGATTGTAACAGTAAATATAATCTGATTTCAATTTTTAACATTTAACAAGAAATAATAAGAATAAATAACAAATAACAATTCTGCATGTTACATGTTACATTAAAAATTTAAAAAATCATTTAATCAATTAATTTTAAAGCAGCTAGTAATAATAAATGTTTATTATAATATTATGTAATTGAAAATATTTATTTATTATACTTCATATAAAGATATTATTTTCTTTTATTTTTATCTACTTATTTTCAGAAAATGGTGAAAAACACCTAAATTAGACCTTTATTAAAAACATCACCACTAAAATAAATTTCCATCTGCAAAAATAATTGATTGTTTTCATTACCAATTTTTTTTTTTTATTTTTGATGAAAAAATAACATTCATTGATTATAAATTCAAAAATAAAACCAAATTAATTTAAAATATTTTGATAATATAATAAAAGTATTTTAATAAGAACAATTTATATTGTTTATTTTACAAAAACTCATTTTTGGTTATTTAATAAACAGAATATAACAAAATTGTCAAATTAGGTAATACAATAAATTTTATTTTATTAAAGGTCTGCGCGATATTTCTTTGCCTTTTTTTCTTCCATATTTTGATGAGGACACAGTATTTTCATTCTTTTTCATTGTAAACTTCAAAACAAGCTTTTCCAGGATAACAATGAAAATTCTTTACAGACAATACGTTTCCTTATTTTATGTTAGTTTAGGGAAAGGTAATTTATTGAGATAGAAATATAAACAAACAGAATGCGGGGAAAATGTTGTTTTTCCTTGTTTTTGTCAAAATGCGAGTTCTTTGTTAATGCAACTGTCATTAAAATTTGTTTTCAATTGAATTTTCGATTGTTTGATGTAACATTTTTTCATGTAAAAAGTTGCAATTATTATCTATGTTATTTCCAGATGTTAATTTCTCTTGAACAAATATTAACTGTCTAATTTATACATAATATCGAAAATATAAATAAAAAACTGTAATAAGTTTGTTTTTAAATTCAAAAAAGATGTACACGCACTCTATCACTAAATTATAAAGTAATGATTTTAAAAACCAATAGCTTATTTGGGGTTTTTGAAAAGTATAATTACTTTTTACTATCAATAAAAATTATTTAATATATAATAAAAATTCAATGTGACAATTTCGAATTGTTTTATATGTCAAGGGTCTTTCATATATTATAATTATGCATATTATTATAATTTTTTTTAGAATTATTTTTTTATATCAACATTTTATTATTTACACAAGAATCTTTGGCTGATGGAAAGTTTTTTTTTTTTAATTTATAAACCTTTCAAAGGAAACTAATCCACATTTGCAGCTCCTATGGGTAAAATAACGTAAAAGTTCTTCCATACATTCTGACTGGCAATGGGATAGGTTAACATTTGCTATTGATCATTTTCTTCTGTTCTAAAAGCAATAACTGCAATGCACACAACTCGTGGCTTAGTGGTAACGTGCGCCGCTGGGGAGCATTAGGGCTGAGGTTTCATCCGCTGGCGATATTGTTGTAGAAACTGTTTCAAAAACGGGAAGAAGCGATGGCGTTTGATAATATCAGCATCTTGCCTCGTTGGTTAGAGTACCTGGCAGGAGTTTTCCGAGTTTTCTTTCATGCAACATGCAAATGCAGAGTAGTTCATCCTAAAATGTCCTACCGGAAGTCATTGCCTTCCTTCCTCAGCTACTCGGAGCAAAGTCAGACTTCTACCTACGGTGCTCCATAGATCCCCTTGAGTAATCTACTCATGAATGGTAGGAAAGGTTGAGCCCTTTCCCTCCATTCATGGTAGATTCATGGGGTGTCCGTTTCCAGCTGCCGGACACTGAGGATTAGGCCCAACAACAACATAGTAAAGGATACAAAAATTGAAAAATCTTCCAAACTACGCGTAATCACTGGGTCTCGAATCTTGAGATAAATTTTAATAATTAGTATTTGAGTCAAAATTTATCTTTTATTTATATTTGCACTTATCAAAATAAATTCCATTCAAGTATTTTATTTTGTAAATATTCAATGTATTACATAATTAAAAATTTTCCTTTCAGATTTTATTAATATTTAAAATTGTATAATACTTTCCGATCAGCGACTATGGGTTATTAGAAATTTAAAATGCAATGCAAGTGAATCAATAATTTGCCCAAATACATGAATGGATGCTGAAATATAAAAAGTGCATTGTCTTTGCTTGAGACAAAATTGTACGGTATACTTTTTGATTTCACATCAAACCATAGAATGAATGGTCTTCAATAATAATTACTTCCAATTAATAATTCATTCCATTTATCAGTGAGCGAATAAATGGAAAATAAATTAGAGTCTTCTTCCATATGACATATTAAATCATTATCATACTTATACCTTCTTCCTACGAGTGTGTGATTGATGTTAAAAAAAATTACTGAAATAACACTTCTGCTATTAACGAAAATTCTAAAAGTGTATCGACTATTAAAGTAAAATTTATATTTGTACATTTTCTTTACACTTTTCTATATTTTGCCATGCAGAGCATTTTGATTTGCAATTCGTTATTAAAATAGTTAATACGCAGCATATTCAACGTTACTAAGAACGCCTTACATTTGAAATGAAAAACCTTAGGAGTGGATTTAGAGATTCTTGCACTTTTTTTCTCTCCTCGCCTATCTCTATTCGTTTATGAGTTTATAATCCAGCTTAGACATAGGAAATCTCAGTTGTGCTTTGTTTTGGTGTTTTCAACTAAATTCTTCAGTTCCAAAGCATTTTTTTACAAGTTTTTCTGGTCCTATTTAAAATAACACTTAAATCAAACAAACTTGTATATTATATTACACTAAAACGGGTATGGAAAATAATTCTTATAAATTTAAAGTACTAAATTTTAAAATATTCCCAGATTAACCAAGGTACGATTGTCATGGTACGACAATAAAAAATCGACTATTATCAATCTGTGGCGTAGAGTTTTCATTGACCTGTTTTTATTAAATATAATTCAAATACACTTTTTAAAATTAACGTTCTATTTTTATAATATATCAGAGTTTATTATTTAATAACAAATTTCTAGATTTTAAGACTTATAGAAGAAATTGCTTCAAACATATTAGAGTTTAAAATAGCTAAACTGTCAAATTGTTAAAATTTGATATAAAATATGGATATTGTTAAAATATAATATTTTGATCTAAATTGTGACGAATGTCAAGAGTTTATTATTTAATAACAAATTTCTAGATTTTGAGTTGACTCATAGAAAAGAAGTTGACTCTCAAAACTGTCATAATAAGTAGGTGGTTAAAATAGCTATAACTATGTCACTTTAATTGTTAAAATATATGGATATTCTCGGATAAACGTAAATTCTGTGGTATCCAAAATCACTGTCGATCTAAATAACGTTGAATATTGTAGTTGTTGATATAATATCTGATCTGCTTACGCAATTTTCGGTAGCGTGTTACAAAATGACAATGATTATTTCAGTAGTACTGAAAAGTGCTATCAGAAAATAAAATTACATTGAATTGCAAAACTTTTAAAACACAAGATAGCAATCTTTGAATTTGATTCAAATTGCTTGAAAAGCTGAATTATTTGACACTAGCTCCAACGGGGATAGGAAGAAAAACCACAACATCACGAAAGTTAAAGCCAATTTTAAATTGGAAATGAAAATTCACCTGATTCAATGTCAAGGAGCCTTAGAATTGTAGTATCTTTTTCTACTTTGAATTTAGATTAGATTTTGTATAACTGAAATGAAAGAATCACAGCTTTTCAATCACGCACAGAGAAAACACGCAAGACTATCGAAGATCATTGACTACGGGATTTTGTTTATTCTACCTCATTATTCTCGCTAAGCATTTGAGCTTCTAAGTATTTTGTAAGAAAATTTTCTTTAATATCATCTTTACACATTTATGTAGATCCTATTAAAAAAAGAAAACATTACCGGATAAAATGTACTTGTTAACCACAATTATGTGTAAATTATGCTTTCGAGGAACCATATCTTAATACACTGGTGAGAAAACTTAAGCAACGACATTATCTTATGCAATCACTTAGGAGACAAATTAGGCATACATAGATAATATTTTGCACTTAAAGCTGGGTGAAAGCACACTATCGAAATAATTACAGAAATCTAAGATTATGGAGTCGAACAAGAAATGTTTTTGAAGAGTAGTGCTATAAATTATCTGTCCTAGAAGAACAAAATAGTGTTTCTCATCAAACAACTAACTCCCAGACACGTTGGACCATGGCCTCTCTAACAATACAATTCCAAAGTCTCCTGTATAAAGTTTTGGTTTTCTAATTTGTTATCTTTAGGTACTTCACATCTTTTTCCACTTCATGAATCCATCTGTTTGATGGCCTTTCCTTTTCTTTGGTCCTGGCACTTCCCATTGAAAATCTCCTTCAACAAAGGATATAACATTCCTTAATTGCAATGATTGCTTGTCACTGCCTATCTATGACCAACACCAGATCATTTAACTGTTTGCTGAAGTAGGAATGCCCATTTTCAATAACCATCTGCATCAAGTGGCAGTATTCTCCACTGATATTGTTGTGTGCAAACACGTTTCTCAAAGAATCCCACACATATTTTATTGTATTTAAATCAGAAAAGTATGCTATCCAATCCCTTCTACAGATGTCTTCACTGTCTAGAGCGGCCTGATAACAATTGGGTAGCGCTCTGATCTTTGATATCACAGACTTCAGATTTGAATCCTGACGGTGGTATGGATGTTTGTGAGTGGTTCGGAATCCATGTTAAACTGTAGATCCCTGTGTAATTAGCCTAAAGTGTGCAAAAAAAATTACCGTAGAGCAACAAATCAAACCAAATCACTTTCTAAAGTCTTTCAACAACACAACATGGCGTTTTCTTCAGTAAAAACGAAATCTTCACCATGCGTATAATATCATTGATAGAGCAATTAGGAACCCTATGAAGGACAGGAAGCTTACCACATTATCTGTAATAATTTTGCAAAATAGACTCACTATGTAAATTATCACACATTTTTATAGTTCAATTCATGAGCATGAACCTTCTACGCTTGTTGCAGTTATTTTAACATAAGAATACCATTTCGGTATGTTCCTTCAACGGGCCATTGTTCGTTAGTGTTATTGAAATTTGAAACAACCATTGACTTGTTAACTCGCACCCTGTAATTAATTTCTCCATGCCAACTGAGGAACGACCTGCGGATTTATTATTTCCATACTCAGCATAGAATAGTAATTTTTAATTATGCATGCTTATTAAACTTTAAACTGATTTCTAGCATGAAGCACTCCTGGTATATCTTCTGTCGTTATATTCAATCATGTAATGTGAATCTTCTATAAATTAAATGCTGATTTTTAACAAAATATACTCTTGAGTAACACAAACAAGAGAGTAATACAGTTCTCAATATATGTTTTATTTATTGATACAATATTTATTGCTTCTGTTAGAAATCTTAATCATTTGATCGTTAGTCAAGATTATTTTACCAATTAGTCAGTACAGTCATCAATCTTGGTAATATTATATCTGATGTAGTTGCAGTTTTTATTTAAGTAATTTAATCGGTATATTTTGCAATAACTTCTTCTTTGATCTCAATTAAGGCTAATTGTTTCTAAAGTAATCCTGTTATTCTTCTTAGTTTTAACTATTGTCTAAATGATGCAATATGGGATTAAACTAACGAAAAATACGCAGAAAATGTTTTAACATATGCGAAACAGTTAAATAATTTTCAATTATATCATTTGATTTATGATTCATTTGTATTTTATTGCATACTTACAATGATTTATTTGTCTTTGATTTCATTAAATCCAAAGATTTATACTTGTTTTAGTCTGTATTCAAGAAAGTAGATAAATTCAAAATTATTAATATTTCTATAGTTATTGGAAAATATTGAATTTATTCGTTTTTATTTACATACATGAATATTATTCTTAATATAAGCTTTCTTTTTAATTTTTTTTTTCCAAATACATATAATTTTAATTTCAAATTGCATGAATCATATTGTCGTTATTAAATAGGTTAATGATTCCCTGATCTTCCAATGGCTTCAAACCTAGCTTAATCATTATCTGAATTATGTAGTTTAATTATCCTGCAATGAGTAGTTACATAATTAATGAATCCAATGCATGTCAAATTATAACGTATTCCATCAATACTTGTAACAAACGTACCTGCATTCTGCAGTGGAGAATTAACATGATGCAAAAATATTCAGAAAATACTGACGTAAACCATTAATTGGTATAAAATTTAATATTTTAATATAAAAACAATTTATTAGATAGAAAGATTAACAATAGATAGATCAATAAATTAGATAAACAATATATATATTAACTTAATTTAAATAATGTTGTAAAAATATTTCATGGTATATTTAAGCTATGTTATCTTCATATTTAATGAAAAAAGGTATACGACGACTCAAAAGATCTAACGTTAAGTTAGATTTTTTCTGTTTAATTTTCGTTTTTTTCTTTAATTATTAATTTAATGTTATTAATTTAATACATAAAAAAAAGTACGTTTCAATTTTAAGACTAGGTAGTCTTAAATAATACTTAATTTGAGAATTTGTTTTCTATTTTGGTTTGGGCAGTATAACAAGTATTCAAGCTATTTATTTACATCTAGAAAAGTTATAAAATTTGTGTTTACTTTAGTTATGTATCAATTTATGTTAAAATTTCGATATTATTGTGTAGATTTATTTTAGCACCTTCTATACTCTTTAGCATCGTACAGAATATATACTTCTTTTTTTTTTTTTTACATCTTCAGCAACTTTAACTCATACTTTAGATCGCTGATGTTCAACCCTCTAACTATTTGTTATATCCCATTTGAAGTAAAATATTCAAAATCTCCAATAATAATATCACATTTGAAGTAAAATATTTCAAAACTCCACTAATAATAATATCACATTTGAAATAAAATATCTAAGATCTCCAATAATAATATCCCATTAGAAGTAAAATATCCTAAATCCCCAATGGTAATATCCCATAGTAATATCACATTTCAAAAAAAAAGTATCTCGGACTTAACATAAAATAAATTCATTTAAATACAGTTATTAAGCAAAAAAATGTAATAAATAATCATCATTTTATAAAATCCGCCATGACAAATTTCTCCATTTTATAATCTTTAATTCAGTTTCGAGCAAATATTTTTTAATTATTCCAAGTAGATTTAATCAATAAAATATGAAATTAAAAAAATATAAAAACAGGAAAAGTAAATTGCTGTATCAAAAGATTAAAAATTCCATAAAATTTATGTTCATATATCAATATAAAGTGATGATGATTAAAAGTCGAAATCGGTGTTA
Source organism: Caerostris extrusa (assembly GCA_021605095.1). Lineage (NCBI taxonomy): Eukaryota > Metazoa > Arthropoda > Arachnida > Araneae > Araneidae > Caerostris > Caerostris extrusa. The sequence goes on from BPLR01021461.1 coordinate 33,766, forward strand.
AAAGTGATGATATTTAATAAAATAAAACCTAAAGAGAATTTCATCTTCAACTCCCATTCATCAAAATACTGAAAATCCGTAATAACCCATAAATAGTGATATCCAATAACACTTGACACATCTAAACAATCTCTTTTCTTGTAGTCCGCAATAACATTAGCCAACCAATATCACGTTAACAAAACAAGTTCGAAATCCTACAGAGGCTTAGGAATAATATAGAATACATACACAAGAAACAAGTAGGCCAATTCTTAAATTTGGATTAAAAAAATGCTTTTTAATAATTATAACTTACAAAAATGTATACATCAAGGATCTATATTTATATTCCGGATAATATTTATATGTTATTAATTTGATTATATATGGCAATAGGCACTATGATACATATGTGTTTATTATGCATTTTAATTAAAGAAAAAAAACTCATGCAGTATCGCGAGACTATCACTAATTATATTACTAACAATTATTATATGAAGACACAATATAAAATATTTTTACTTTTTAGTTCAAGTGCACAACATTATAACCCCTTTTCAGTGATTGTTGAGACAACAGGATCTCTAATGGTTTAAAGATCAATGATCAAGATCTTCCGCACATTTATGGAGGCAAAAGTCTTAATATTAATAGTTCAAATATATTTCAAGAAAGTGAGAAAATCGGTGTCTCTTAGCCTAACCAGGATCCTCTCAGATCCTGGGCCTCTCGCTGTGTGGTCTTTAGGACATTTTACTCTTCCCTTCTTCTTCTTCTTCTTCATTATCAAGATGGTGCTTAATTCTCTCCTTCGCTGGAGTTCGCTTTCCTTTGGTTCGATTCTTTTATCTCGTTATTTGCCCCACACCTTTTAGGCCGCAATCGCAGAGTTCTTTTTCCTTTTTCTTGTTCCAGGTCCACCTTTTCAGCTTCCCTTTGTCTTTTCTTGTTTCCTATTTTCTTCTAGTCGTCTCCGTCTCCTTTTGACTCCATTCAGGTAAGTCATTTAATTCTATCTTGGTGTTAATCTTCATTGTTTACCTTTCTGAAATCTTTCTCTGACTCTGTCTCCAGAACTAGCTTTCTTATAAGAAGACAAAGACTGCAATTAGTGTTAGGGATTTTCACTTAGTACAGACCATGTGGTGCGGAATGTCATATCGGAGGTCAAAGAATGATTTCTTTCACACAGATGGCATCTCAAAAGAAATTTAGATAATTTCTGGATTTCCACCTCATTCATAATTATCCCATTTCCATTTATGTGAGAACAACATTTTTGATCACTGAACCTTTCTCCTCTTCCTCAATAAGGCCCTCTCTGACCACCTGCACTTCGCCGTTCAAAAAGCAGGAATTAAAAAAATCAAAAGGACAGCTGCATATCCTTAATTTTATGGAAAACAAACTTTGACCAACTATGTTCACATATGTTGGCTTCATTGGAAACGATCCTGAATTGATCCTTGATTGTCGCAACCAATATACATTCCCATAGGAAAGAGGAGTATTAACAAACATTCACTATATATATATAATGTATATAGTGGATGAAATATCCTCTTTTCCCTTTACTAATAACTTCCTACCACATGTATAAAAGTTTTGAAATACATGTCTATGAGACAAAAATTTTGAAAAATAAAAATCCTGATACCTAAACCTCTCAGTTTTAAAAAATAATTACAACTGGGCTGTACTCATAATGACTGACAGCTTTTAAACAATGCAAATAGTAATAGAATAGTAATATGCATAGTCCAAATAATCAAAAATTCAACAATATTTCAAAAATTCAAAACATTTAATTTGATCTCAGTTATTTAAAACCAACAAATGAAAATTTCTACAAATTTTAAATTTACTTTAGAAAAGATATAAAACATCAGAGAATGCGGAAAATATAAACAAATACCTTATAAAGTATTAAATTTAACTTTTTATTGATGCATTTTCCAAAATGCAAATATAGTTTATTAGTTATGATTTAATATTTTATTTTGAAAAAGCTTATTATTATTTAACAGATAGTTTGAAGATAGGATCGAAATGACTCTCATCATGTGATAACGTCAGAAAAATTAATGAATTACCTGAAAGATTAAAAGACTCGTATTTTGATGCATACTTTTAAAGGATAAATATTTTCTGGAGATTGTATACTTTTCTTATTCGATACTTTCATCTTAATACTCCTATTAATGAACTAACAATGCTTAGCTATCTCGCAGGAGGAGGCTGTTCGATTTTACTGATAGTTTAATGTAGATGCAACTCTCAGAAACAAGGTGGCTTTATGGCGATTATTACAGCATGTGTTAGTATATAAGTATCTCATATAAGACAGGCAGGCAACCTGATGTGGAATTTCTGGTTTTTATTACGATCAATAACAAAATAAACGACAAAATACAAAACTAGATCATCTTGTATTTTAACATATGTTGAGAAGGTTACCTTGAAGATTAGTTAAAGTATATATTTCTAATTTTCTGACACCCCTTGAACAAAATAACAAAATTTATAAATAGCTATTACAATATTCGAATTTAATAAAATTTATGAGGAAATTTTCATTAATAAACTCATGTTTGTGAAAATTGCAACACCATGAAGGAATCGTCATAATTGAATAAAATTTAATACACAGTTGAGTGGTAGTAGTACAAACAAATGATTAAATGTTCAAAGCAAACAAACAATAACAAGAGATCGGAATCAGTATTTTTGTGTAGCCACCACGCTCCGCAATAAGTGCTGCTACACGACGTGGCATGGAGTTAAACAAATTTTGAATGTCTGCCTGAGGAAGAGCATTCCATATTGTTTGTATGCGCACCCAAAGTTCGTCTGCAGAAGCAACAGGACGAGGATCACGAGCGAGACGCCGACCAACGAAATCCTACACATGTTCAATAGGCGACATATCCGGGGGAATACGCAGGCCAAGGGGAAGGAGCTGTACCTGCCGCGTTGCAAAAGAAGGATTGAACAGTCCTAGCGATATGAGGGGGCGGGCATTGTCCTGTTGAAATACAGTACTTGGCAATCTTTGAAGGAAGGGACAAGCTTGGGGCTGTAGAACTTCACTGATGTACCGGTTGCTGTTCAGATTGCCCACAATTCTTAGCAATTGAGATCGTCCATGATATGCTATGGCACCCCAGATCATAACTCCGGATGTTCGTCCACTGTGGCGTTTACCAGCATAGCGTCTGACACACGAATGCGACCATCATGGTACCACAAATTAAAGCGGAATTCGTCAGAAAACTCGACCTGCTGCCAATCAGCACGCCAGTCTCTATGCTGAGCTGCCCATTGTAGCCGCAGGCGGCAATGTTTTAGCGTGAGAGGATCAAAAGGAGTCCTTGCGCGCAGTCAAGCTGCAGCAGACGTCTACGAATTGATGAATAACACAATGAAACACCTGTAGCTATTGACCACTGTGCTGCCAATTATCTAGAGGAAGCTGTACGGTCCGTCAGAGCCATGATGACCAGGTGTCTATCATCGCGAGCTGGCGTCACATTTCGGGGTCCACTCCCGATTTCCGAGTTGTCCGACACTCGTCCGTCCACTGCTTCCAAAGACGCATCACTGTTACGCTGCACACGAGCGGCTACTGCACGATAAGACAATCCAGCTTCACGAAGGCCGGTGATTCTCCCCGTTCAAACTCTGTAAGTTGTTCAAATCTCGCTCTCTTTCGTCGAAGAAGCATAAGTAACGAACCAGCTAACGTTTACCACTAGCAGATAACCACCGATAACCATACACGCCTCGCTACAGTCGTCTATTTATTGGGATCCATCCGCCGTTCAGAGGGCGCTGCTCAGCATACGCATGCGCTACTGATTTGAAATTCTAGTCATTTGCATATCATGCGCTAATTTGCATTTCCTGAAAATTTCAGCTCACTCATAAGTCCTTCATGGTGTTGCAATTTTCACAAACATGAGTTTATATCAACTATTATTACTATCAGCTTATACATACGTTCAATTTGCTTACAATGAGTTATTAGCAAATGTTTCCATTTACAAAATTATTAAATATATGAATTTGATTTTTAAGCTTGAAAATTGAGTGTTTTCTATACAAAATATTATAACTAAAAATAACATTAAAAGTTACGTAAAAATATATTTAGCGAATATTGCTGTTATCCAAGGACAAACTAGATCGCTTGTTATTCAAAAAATAAACTGCATCGCTGTTATCCAAAGATACACTACATCGCTGTTATTCAAAGAAAACTAACAAATTAGATTGACTTTCAATGTTAATTACTTTGTTTCATTTTTATTATTATTTATATAAATTAAGTTAAAATATCAGAATAAGTAATGACATATAGATTTAAGTAAGTATAAATGTCCATATTTATATGATCATTTAAAATTATAACTATTTAATATCAAATGCTGAGTGATAGCAAAAACAAATGTTGGTTTCATATATTTTTAATATTTCCAATTTCCTATAAAAGATCAATAATACCACTCGTAAAACCAGAAATGTCCTTCATACCAAATAGTTTCCTCCCATTTTCTTTTCTGTTATTTTTTGGAAAGCTTCCATGAATTCTTCATTCTCTAAATCTAATCTCTAGTTTAGTGACAAGAACACGTTTGTCATTTTTTATATCTCGAAGAAAAACATGTTTTAATATATCACTAGGTTTGTACAGAATTTCGAATCAGTCTTTCTTTTTTTCGACAAAGGAGATGCAAAGAAAAGATAGCAACAATGTTTTTTTTTATTTGACACTATCGAAATTATTTTTCATTTTATTTATTTTTTTATTTATTTACTGTGTGTTGATAAAGTGTTCAAAGTATAAAAAGTACTATAAAATATTCATACACTGAAATAAACTAGTATTCTGAGGAATTAGTTATATAAAAAATTAATTAATATCTAACAGAATGATTTAGGTTATTCATCGATAATAATTTTAAAATATAATCCTCAAAAAATAATATTAAATATAATATATTATAACATTTCAGTAAATTATAAAATATAATTTACAAAAATATAATATATTATGAAATATAATTTACTAAAATATAATAATATATTATGAAATAAAAATTTAATAAAATAGAACAATATGTCATTAAATGAAATTTAATAAAATATAATAATGCATTATAAAAATACAATTTACTAAATAGAATTGCCGTGCTAAATTAATCATCATTGTCAACGATTGGATGTTAAATTCCGACTTAAGCGTACATCTGCTTCTAAGAGTGTTATTAGTTAAATTAATATATTAAAGGCTTCTTGGCATAACACTGCATTCTTATAACATGTTACACAGTTCAAAGCGGTGTTGCTTGAATTCGTGACATTGAATTTTCTACTTTCCTACAATAAAATGTATTAAAATACATTAAACTATTTATAAGCCAGTTTAAAATGAAAAATATAAGTGTTCTTGCATTTTTTTATTTATTAAATAAAAACACAGTAATCCGCAAAATTACTCACACAGGAAATTAAGATAACTTGCATTAAATAATTACGATAATCTCTGCTTAAATTTATTCATTAAATATAAAATCTTCATTATTCTAGAATTCCTGCTTTTTCTCCGAAACAAAACATAATTTACAAAAATAATAATAATATATTATTAGATATAATTTACTAAAAATATAATATTATATTAAATAGACCAGTTCATGCATGGTACGCCGCTAAATATCCTGGTATGTCCTTGCAGTGCTCCTGTCCTGACCTGCTCAAACGGCTTTAGCTAGACTAAGGACTGGCCACACTAAGAGTTTGACCTTCAATGGAGACGAGAAGACATATACCCTTTGTCATTGTTCGACCATCGCGTCTCCCTCTCATCTCATCGATTGTATTGGTGCCTCTGTGAGGAAACTGTTGAATGAGGGAGGACAGTTTACGAACTGTTGATGCAGCATGATATACTGGACTTGGTTTAGGATTCTAAATCAAGGGGATGAGCAACAACAACAGAATTTACTAAATAGAATTATCGTGCTTAATTAATCATCATGTCAAGGATTTTTACTTTAAGCTTCGACTTACGCCTAACCTGTTTTTTGAGTGTTGCAAGTTAAATAAATATATTAAAGCATCTTTACATAACATTGCATTATTTTAATGGAATTTTGATGTTACACAGTTCAAAGCGGTATTGCTTGAATTTGTGGCATTCAGTTTTCTTCCGTCCAACCTGTTCAAATAATTATATAAACTATTTATAAGCCAAATTAAAATGGTAGATTAAAAAAAAAAATATAGGTGGTTATTACAATTTATTTAAAAAAAGTGGTCTGCAAAGTTACTTACAGAAAATTAAACTACTTGAGCGTGAATGCGATCATCCCCTGTTTAGATTTATTCATTAAATAGAAAATCTTCACTATTCTAGAATTCCTGCCTTTTTCTTACGAATAAATTGTCGATGACATAAGTCAGTTTATTATGTTAATTTTGTTTTATGAATGGTGGAGTCAGAGTAGCCAATAATCTGTGAAATTGGGCAGTCCACCCCTCTTCCCTCAAACTGCACCATTTTTCATGAACTGCAAGTTTTCTCTTATAACACTTCTTACAACATGCCTCATGAATTTAAGAAATCCCCCGGTCAAACAAGGGACGAGATGGGAGATTTTGAAAAAATCAACAACTCATGAAAATTCAAATTCTACCACGGAAAGATGCACAAAGTTTAAAAAGAGGACTTCAACAAGTACTCAGCTCTACAACAAAATTTATTCCGATATCCCAGCCAAGATCAACATACAAAAATAGCAAATACCTAACAAAAATAAATTCAAGATGGCTATTGAGAAGAAAGTTCAGAAGTTATAAATATTTTCCAAAAAGAGGAGATTCTCGTTTAACCTAATTGTAGTAATACAAAGGAAAAATTATATATTAATATATATGTAATATTTTAATTCATTATAATTTTCATATATATATATTTTTAGTTATATAATTAAAATAATAGGTATTTTCTTGAAATTTAGCTTAATGTCGAAAATTAATTCTTTTTTTTTTTTTAGTATCATTATTATTATTTTTTTTCTTTTGGTACTACTGTGCCCAAAAATTAAGATCAATTATTTTTTTTTCTCAAAACTTCTTTATTTATTCTTCCAAATTTATGTCATCGCCTTCAAAGTTATCCCCTCCGGACAAAATGCACTTATGCAACTTTTTACCAATCCTCAATGCTTGCTAAAAGTTACCTTAAAAATGCGCTGCGATTCACGTTGAATCTCTTCAGTCGACGCAAAACGGTGTCCCCGGAGTAACTTTTGAGTTTAGGGAATAGCCAAGAGTCCCACGGCGGGAATACGGGGGTTGTGGAACGAAATGGGTTTCATATTTGGCGAAAAGTGTGAACTGGCGCATTCAGTGTTTTCGGTACCAATCGAGATTTGACGTTCGAGGCTCAAAATGGAATTGACCGATCCTTTTGAAATTTCAACATTATTATTAGCAAAGTCTCTAATTATAAATCGACAATTTGCAAGAACCAAATCTTTAATTTTTTGGACGCGAGCTTCGTCGGTTGAGGTTGATGGTCGACCAGAGGGCTCTTAGTCTGCAATACGTTCTCTGCCTTCTTTTGAACTGTTTATACCACATCTAAACATTTCTTTCCGATGTAGGAATGCGTACTGAACGCCTTCTGCAGCATTCTATACGTTTTCACACACGGATATTCATTCCGCAAAAAATTAATGCAAGTTCTTTGCTCAATTAATTCAGACATTTCAAAAATCGCCGGAATCAGTTTTAGCGTCCTCAAAACCAAGCGTGACTCAAACACTAATGAATATTTTGAAGTCAAATTTCACAAAGACAGTGCTAGCAACATAAAAAAAATAAAACAAAAATGAAATTCCATAAGCCCCGAATTTTAAATTGAAAATGGTCTTACTTTTTCGGCACAGTAGTATAACATTTTATTTCCAATGGAAGGCTACAATAAGCAATAAAAGAAAAAGAACACAGGGAATATAAAAACAACATTGAGAAATGATGGAAATCATATAGTGACATGTTTAGCCCATAGGGCCCTAGCCTCCCAGTAAAGACCCTACACAGTAGAGGAAGCAAGTGCAGGGTAGACAGGAAGGTAGGATGAATCCATATCCTCTCTCAGATTGCAGAGCATGCATTTTGGACTTTTCAAATCTTCTCAATCGAAAAAGGTGATTGGCTAAACAATCATGGCCCGTCCGAAGTCAGAGAAGGGCAACTGTTTTTAACCTCAGGTGATCAGGGATGTTTAGAATAAAGTTAAACCAGGTTTTAGATGAGTTGCCTTCACGGAAATTATCAGATAAAGTGTTCCGGAAAAATCTCATATCAACAGTTTCAAAGAGTGAAAAGAGATGTTTTTACAAAAAAATCTGGGTGTTTTTTTTCTTTTTTGGTATAACGTAATTCTCGGAAAAGTATATTAGATAAATAGCTAGCAACCAGGTTTTATTGGAATTAGAATTTAATTAACGTTTTATTATAATTATAATTACTTAACCCTTTTAATGGAGTTTTTTTAATTATTTTATTTTGCTGTATGTCTGAAAAGTCAATTTATCCAAGCAATTAACGTATCAGTATAATTGCAATACTAACTTGATCATTAATTCAGGTCATATAAGATACCTAATTATCAATTTCTAAAATAAGCATATAGTGCCCAAAGTCTTCAAGTAACATTGAAATTTGAGAATAAAATTCGTTTTTCCCTATTATCAAGTGTATTTAACTTTCCAGGTTGTTGAACTCTTTATTATTTGAAAATACATCTATATTACGAAATGAGAAATATAATACGCCATTACTACGAATTTAACAATCTAAAGTTGTCAATAATAAAAGAATATCTTAACAACAAAATTTTTCCGTTTTATACTAACAACAATTAAAAATAATTTACTGGCATCAAATAAGAAATCTATTTAGATCTTAAAAATAGAATGGAATTCTACATGTTTGGCGAATCAACTAATTAACAGCAATTACATTTTTATTTGTCTTGATTATCTTTTTATAAAGATATAATATCTAATTAATTTAGGAATAATGACCTGATAATTAATATTAAAAATCACACCAACTTATCTTTGTTCCTGATGAAAATAAGACTAATTATTGTAAAGAAAGGGAATATTAAAAAAAGTTTAAGAGTTAACGATAATTGATTTAATGAAATAAAAATGAAAACATTGCCTCATTATTTGAATGTGTGATTTTTTTTAACTAATCTGAATGAAAGGCCAAAATGTACCATTAACACTTATATTAGAAATTGATTACGATAATGTTTTGCTTAAATAAAATATTTTCAAAAAATTATTGACCATAAAAAAAAAAAAAAACAGTAGATTTTTTTGAATAGATAAATGGGCTATTAATTAGTTTTTAATAAATGATTAACTTAACATAAAAACCAGATTCAATTTAAAGTTTATGAAATTAGTAAAAACAAAAGTGATCGTAAATTAAAACTAAATAAAAACATACATAAAAATAAAATTTAAATAATAATAGTATAGTAAATATAAATAACTAAATAAAAATAATAAAATATTAAATATATCAAATAAAATATTAAAATAAAATAAAATAAATAATAAATAATAATATAAATAGGAAAAATAAATAATGTAAATAAATAAATAATAATATAAAATAAATAATAAATTATATAAATAAAATAAAAAAATTAAAATTAATTCAAAATATTAAAAATAACTAAAAATTAATATAAAATAAAAAATTATAAGTAAATAAATTTATAAAATTAACTCAAAATAATAAAAAATAACTAACTAAAATTAAAATAAAATAAAAAATTATAAGTAAATAAATTTATAAAATTAATTCAAAATAATAAAAATATTTAATCTGATACTAAGGCATAGAATACAGAAGATATTTTATAGAAAGTCTGTGCTTCTTTTTTTAATGCTGTCTTTTTCCATAAATTAGTAGAACTAATGTTCCACTAATTTATGGAAAAGGCAGAATGGTACAGAACAGAATGGGTAAATGATACAATCTGCAACTTTCATGGATAAATCCTTCATTTGCGTGTCGCATGGGGAAACCTAGAAAAATTCCCACCAGACAGTAAGACTGTGGATGCCATATGCTTATACTATACACTGTCTCGAATTGGCGGTATAGTGACTTAAAAAAATGATTACTTTTAGATCAGCTTAATATGATTTCTAAATTTTAAAAATAAACATAAGAAGGAAAAAGGTAAAGAAAAAAATAAGAAAAAATTAATATTCAATTCAGTAATAATAAGAAAAAAATGGTATAATAAGAAAAGAAATAATATTCTATACCAATTGAATAACAAAAAATAATATAAAAAAATAAGAATGCAGACAAAAAAAAAAGAAGAACGAAAAAATAAATAATCAATTTCAGGAAATAAAATGTATTCAAAACGGAAGTATTTTAATATCTTATGCATCTATTTTGAAACAAAAATAGATAAAATTCTTTTATTAATGCTAATGCAGAAAAGTTTGCCAAAATTGACTTTTCGTTGGCAAGAGGTAATTGAATGATTATACTTCAAATATTCTTTTTAACATTAAATAATGAAACATTTTAATATCAATGCAACACTAACTTTCTTGCACATATTTGGAAGATAGCCATGATTGTCATCATAAAATTTCGTTCTTGAAAATTGAATTTGAAACATCTCTAAATTATTTATATAAAGAATAAAATAATGCTTTAGTATTTTTCGATGCAGCATAGACAGTTGTAGTTTTTACATTTATATAAACTCATGTTTTTCATTGAAAACAGTGGTTAAATATGATTAAATGTTGAAACATTTTTAATATCAATGTCAAACAAATTTTTGAATGTCTGCCTGAGAAAAGCATTCCATGTTGTTTGTAGGCGCACCCAAAGTTCGTCTGCAGAAAGCAACAGGACGAGGATTACGAGCCAGACTGCACATATTACGCAGGCCAAGGAAGATTTGCAAAGAAAGATTGAAAGTCCTAGCGATATGAGGGCGGGCATTGTCCTGTTGAAATACAAAACGCCTGGCAAGCTTTGAATGAAGATAACAGCTTTGTAGAACTTCCTCAGATTAAAATTTTAGCAATTTCTTGAAAACGTTCACCGGAATTTGCGGAAACATCAGAAAACACGACATGCTCTCAGCACGCCAAGCGGCCCATTTAGCCGAAGGCGGCGATGGTTTATTGATGTCCTTTCCATATAAAGAATACACAATGAAAGAAAGACGGTCCGTCATGCGGACCAGTGTCTATCATCGCGAGCTGACGTCACATTTTAATCCAGTTTCCAAAGACGCATCACTGTGCTGCTGTTACGCTGCACACGTCGCTACTGCACGATAAGCATAAACAGTTGTATTTTATGAGCTAACGTTTATATATATTGATTTATTCGGATGCATCGTTAGGGCGCTGCTCAGAAAACGGATTTGAAATTGTATACCATTATTTATGTTTAAAATAGCTTGCGTAAGTTCTTCATTTTAAATTTTCCCAAACATATTTAGATATTTTACAGAAACAAATGTATACTCATTATTTATGTTTAAAAATACTTATATTTTTTAATTTACATTTCAATTCATTCATTTATTCATCAATTAATTCATTCAATTCATTAATTTTTCATTGATTTCATCATTTAAAATTTAATCTGTTGTAAAATTAATTTGTAAATATTAGTTCCGTGTTATAGAAAACTTTTAATTAAATCACAAATAATTTTCATAAAAAAAACAATAAATCAGAGCTAAATATCGTTTATAAATTTTAAAATTAGTTTTAATAACTGTATATTGATTTTTTATTTCGTTCCTTATTATGACTTTTTTTAAATATGTAAGAAAAATTGATCATCAAAAACAATCGATTGTATTTTCCAAATTAAAAGCAATCTTGTTCTTTATTAAAATTTCCCTAAATTATACTTTTTATTATTGGATGATTCTATTAGCTTTCTTTTCATACTTGAATGCATTGCTTTTTGTTTTTTGCATATAAAACTGCGAAGTTATTCTTTACATCGATATAGAATAGTTTATTATAATTAAATTGCAGCTTAAGAAATTCTAAAAGTATCTTTTTTTGGTATATATTTCAATGCAAAATCTCAAAGGAAAATTTTTGTTATTGCAGAATGCCTTTTAAATGTTTTCAAGTATAATGGATTCCTAAATAAATTTAGTAAATAACTAAATACCATATTCATAAAAGAATTATAAAATGTCCTCATAAAAAACATTGCTATTTTGCCATTTATAGTAGAGCGGAAAATTTTATTTCAAGGATAGTTAGTCTTCAACAAATATATTTTTCAATACAATATATTTTACTATGTATATACAATATATTTTTTGAATACACTGTATTTTCTCCAAATATATTTTGAATAACATTCAACTTATTTTGCAGATATCTCCAAATAAATAAACAATTACTGTGAATTTAATGATAAAAAATTTAAAAAATCATTATTAAATAATATATCAGCCATATTTATTTTGGTTTCGATAATCAACTAGCAATAGTACTGTAATTTGAATTCCCTTAAATGTGTTTTATCAAATTGCTGTTGTACTATATTTTTATTCAATGCAATTACTACATTATTGTGAGAAAAATAGCAATATTTTGTTAACAATAACATTTGTTGTTGTAATATTTGATCGAAATAACATTTGTTATTATGCGAAAATTACAATTATTGTCATGAGATTTAATCAATTCATTTTTTTTTATTAGATGACAGACAAATTTACTGTAATGTATAAAGTTACAGCTTGTAAGAGTTTGATGGTTTTCTATTTTAATTTATTTAAATATATAAATAACATATTCTTACAAAAATTGCAATTTATTTAAATATATAAATACTACATTCTTACAAAAATTGCAAAAAAAAAAAAAAAAAAATAGTTTGCATTAAAAAATATTTTTGACAGTAACGGCATTATAACAAGTTTGCCATTTTGAAAAACGGAAAATTTTCGTTATTATTTGTTTTAAATGTATTAAATTAGACATTACGAATTATTTTAAACAATTACATAAGTGTAGAAAGACAATTATTGTATCTGAATGGAATTAAATACTTTCACGATTTCAATGCTGTAAAATTAAAAATTTCATAATTCAATAACATATTAACCATACCTTTGTTAAGGTTGTTACAATATTTATCAGATCTCCAACAAACATCTAATTTATTTTTAACTTTAATGGCGTGTATTATAAAACACTCAAAATCATTTTCATTTGCAAATAATAATTACTTTATTTATTGATAAACAATAGTTAAAAATATTTTTAAAATTCAATATAATATGTCTTCAAGAGTTAAAAAATATTTCTATTAGATCCCAGAAAGTAACAACATTAGTTATTTTTAAATTAAAATTCCTTTGTACATATCATTAGCCATAAAGGAATATTCGACATGATTTATGGTAAGAGAAATCTTCATTTTTTATTAAATCTTCATAAGGAAGTGAAATATGCAGATGTAAATTAAGTAATTTGTTTTATAAAAGAATCTCAGGCGTAAAAAAAGGCGTTTTTTTTTTTTCTTTTTGGTTAAAATACATCCATTCAACTCTCCGAAATGTACATAAAAATGGTATTGGATAATTAACGTCAGAAAGAAAAAATATTTAATGTAGAATCACTTTTCAAACGAGACAGTTGCTTTTTATTTTACACAAGTTAAATATCGTAGTGTTTTCGTTAGTTTTTAAGAAAATTATGTAACCTATATTAAAATATAAAGAAATTAAACAGATTCTCACTTTTGAAAAATTAACAATGAATAATTTTTATTAAAATTTGTTAATCAAAGCTTATATATTAATGTTTTTAATATATTTCTCATTAATTTAAATTAGTTTCTCATTTATGCCTATTGATATAGTACCTTTGAGTACATTCTTTAATTTTAAAACTGAGTATTTAATTTATTATCTACGTTTGACGATTTTCAGTAAAAATAAAATATTATTTTGCAAGAATAAATTGCTTTTTTTAAAATATATGATTTCTCTATTAAAATTATAAACAGATTATATTCTAGGCAAAACAAACACTTGTCTTCAAATGCAAAAAAATTTTATTGTTTATATTTAAGAGCACACACAATGTTTAGCACATTTTTTTTTTTTTTTAGTTTTATAGCCAAGTTATCTCCATATTCCCCTATAACGAAATTAATTTTGTTTTGATATCAAAATAGCAAAAATTAAACCTGTCCATGTAAGAATACTTTTAAAGCAATTTTAAATAAACAGTTTAAAATATTACTCAAAAATTATCTATCTATTTATAGTATCATTAAAGTTTATGATCTGAACGTTTGTATGTTAATTCTTTAGGATATATTTCCATTCAGTAATACCATTATTTAATTTAAACAGATTGCAATCCTCTAGTTGTAAAACAATTTCTCTTTCCATTTCTATGCATAAACAGTTAATACTATTTATGTTGTGGTTGTTGTCGTGGAGGGCAGCTTCTGTTGTGTTGGAGATCCCGTAGATAGAAGTCTGACTTAGCTCCTTGTCGCTGAAGAAGGAAGGCAGTGCCTTCGGTGAGGAATTTTAGGAGGGATTACCCAGCATTTGCGTATCCCATGACAGAAAACTCGGAAAATTCTCACCAAGTTGTCCGACTAATGAGCAAGATGCTAAATATCACAAACGTCATCGAGTCTCCTCATTTTTTGAAACAGTGTACAACAAAGCCGCCAGCGGATTGAACCTCAGCCCTAAAGTTTACAAACTGGGCACGTTGGCCCTGAGCCACGATTCGGGCACTACCATTTATATTATTATAACAAAAATAGGCTATTACATTGATATAAATAAGATTAAATTGAAAATATGCTTTAAGATGTTTTATTAATATTTCATGGTATTAATAAAAATAAATCAAGCTAGAAAATAAGTTTATCGTTCTGTTCATATATTTTTGATCGATATTTGAAAAACATTATTTATATTTTCATGATGATAAAAAAATATTTTATAAATTTTATAATGTTTATAAATAAAGACAACTATATTAAAGGAAAAATATACTAAGACTTTACTACACAGATTTTTATACATAGACTTTTACTACATATGCTTTTATACATAGTCTTTTACTATATAGATGTTAATACATAGACTTTTACTACATATTTTTACTTAGACTTTTACTGCATAGATTTTTTCAATAACTACTTTTTTTCTTTTGTTATTAAGCTTAGTTGATAATTTTGATTACACAAAATATTTGCTGATTATTTTAATGTTATTCTCGAATCTAAATGATGATACAAGTACTATCCAACAACTTTACCAACTTCATCCATAACCATAAGTGCATTATACAGGATGAAATCAAAATCATATTCCTGATAAATATTTAATGATTCTCCAATCATAAAACAGGATGTCCACTGCTTTGCCCAACAAAATTCATACACCATGATAAATTAAAAAAATATGGGAACTGAAATTTTTAGTTTGTATCACTTCTTCAATATTTGACAGAGGAAGAGGTGCCAAAATCGAAGAAATTCTTCCAAATTCCCTTTGGACAACTTGAATTTAAACAAGACATTAAGAATGGGAGACTCTTCTAAGTCCTATATGGCGGAACCGCAAAGTAAGGATAAAAATTTCATATACTTCCCTTACTTCCTGCCTGTGGTTATTTCATGTCCTGTCTTGATGCTTGATTCAACACCAAACGTAATTTTGTTTTATTTTTTTTATTTGGCCCAGCAGTGAAGCAACTCGTAAATTATTTTCACTAGGCTGCCTGATTTTTAAATTTTTCAACCATGTTAACGACTGCAAAGAACCAGCAAGCCTCAAGGTAAAGGAATACATGGAAGTGGTTTATCTTTAAAGATTGGAGTTAAAACAAGAAATCATTTTGTGTTTTAACTATTCAGACCTTTTTTATTTACATTAAAATCTTATTTTAGATAATAAAATGGGTTGTGTCGTTATCATTTTATTGTATATTACAAATTCTTGAAGAAATGTGCTTGTTTTATTTTTATAATAATACAGTGGTATAAATAGGAGTTTTGTAAAACGAAGTAGTAAAAATTATATATATATATATACATATATAATTTTTACTACTTCGTTTTTTGTACAAAACTCCCCGTTTCCTCCCGTACAAAACTCCTATTTTATTATTTATATATATAATTTTTTTCAAATATCTATAGGAAGTTTACAAAACTGGGCGCCATGATGTATTAAAAACACGAAAATACATTCAATGTTATTTATTAATTTAAAAATACATTCAATGTTATTTATTAATTTAAAAAATACATTCAATGTTATTTATTAATTTAAAATACATACAATATTATTTATTAAAAATAATAAATAATAATGATTTTAAACATCATATATTATTTTATTTTAGATAGTTTCTGTTATTTATATTAGTTTCTGGAACAACATGTACGTTTGTTTCTGGGGCGCCATGGGTGCTGAATTTCTGTTTTATGGATGACAACGCCCGGCCTCACCGTGCAAACATTGTAGACGAATGCCTTCAATTGGAGGATATCACCCGTATGGATTGGCTTTCTTCGCATACTCCACCGACTTGAATCCAATAGAGCATGTGTGGGATATGCTTGGCCGACGAATTGCAGTCCGTCAACCCCCTCCCACCTGTCAACCGGAACTTCGGAGGGCATTGCTTGATCAGTAGTGTAATATTCCCCAAGATCAAATTGATAATTTGATACTCAGCATGCCTAGGCGTTGTAAGGCCTCTATTGCATCGTCCGGGAGACATACGCCATATTAACCATCATACTAACCATGTTATATTGTTTTTTGTAAATAGGTTCTTTTTTGAAATTTGCTCCAGGGAGTAAAAATCGCAATTTTTATTAATTATGTCAAACATATAGCATCTTTTTTTTGCTCTTTACCTTTTTGTTTAATAAATAGACTTTACAAATAAGTCAAATTTGTTTTGCTTCTGTCTCTTGCTTTGCCTGAACTTCATTATCCTTAATTTATGGACATGAGTGTAGTATAATACAGTAGAACCTCTTTAAATCGAAAACTCCACAACTCGAAAAACATTTTGTTTCCTTCCCTTCAAACCCCAAAACCTCCATTACTAGAAATTTCAACCCTCTATAAGTTGAAATAATTATTCAATCCCCACAAGCCATTTTGGTATATATTTTCCCTCCGTAACTCGAAAAAGAATTGGACGAACATTAGTAATGCTTGATTTTACAATCTTTTTACAACCTTTACAACTCGATCATTTGAAACTAATTACCTCTATAGCTCAAAGAGAAATAAGTTACCGACTTTAAGGATTTGCCGACAATGCACGTCATTGTTTCTTAGAAAACAATGTATGAGTATATAATAAATAGAATAACCAATTCTATGAAATAGCAATTCTGCTCTTTATAGCTTAGATTATGCTATAGATAGAGAACGATCGAATTGTCTAAAAAAATAATAATTGACTTTTTAATACATAATATTTTTAATTTTAAGGTTGTTTCGTAATTACTTTGATTTTTATTGTAGTGCATAATATAATTTTAAGTTGCAAATAAGCATGTTTATTACCTCTGTAACTTGAATTTTTATTTATTTTACCTCTCTAACTCAAAATAAATTAGAAAGAATCTAAACCTCTACAGGTCGAATATTTCCTCACAAAATCCGCGTAAGTCGAAAATTCTATAACTCGAATTATTTAGCGTCTCCCTTGAAGTTCGACTTACAGAGGGTCTACTGTAGTATATTAGCTCATATATCTCCACATACATGCACGGTATATCTCAGGAAAGAGAGAAAATCTGTATCACTTAGCAAGAAGTCTCTCCTCGCTTTGTGGTCTTTAAGACTTTTTTTCCTTCTTCTTCATTATCAAGTTGGTGCCTTGTTCTCACCTTCGCTGGAATTCGCATTCTTTGGGTAGATTCTTTTATCTCTTTTTTTTTTTTGTACCACACCTCTTAAGGCTCCATCGCAACATTTTTTCTCGTTCACCTTTTCTTGTTCCAGGTCCACGTTTTTAGCTTCCCTTTTACTTCTAGTTACCTATTTTCTTCTGGTCGTCTCCGTCTGTTTTTGCCTTCGTTCAGGTTTTCTATCTTGGTGATGATATTCCGTGTTTAACTTTTTTTCTTCTCTCTCTCTCTCTCTTCAGAACCAGAATTCATATTAATGTTAAGTTTCTTTTTTTACTTAATACAGATATCTTAAGATGTCTTACAAATGTCTTAATACAGTTTTTCTTACCTTTTACCTAATAATTGGTGTGGAGTGCCTTTTGGGAGGCCAAGGTTAATTTCTTCCGCACAGAAGATCTCAAAAGACATTTGGATAAACACTGCATTTCCACCCCTCTCATAAATATTGTCCCACGTCCGCTTGAGATATCAACATTTTTGATAACTGAATTATTCTCCTCTCCATCTGTAAGAAAATCTCTGAACACTGTACTTCACTTTCGAAATAAATACACATAAAACAAGCAGGCCAGTTCTTAAATTTGAATAAAATAAAAGCAGTTTAATTACTATAAATCAACATTAAGCATCAATATTTAGATTTAGATTAATATTTATTTACTATTTGTCAAATCATATATGACCAGTGACTGTCATACATACTTACATATACAGTGGGTACAAAAAGTATTTGCACACATACAGTTTCGTTTTTCAAAAAAAAATGCATTAAAAAGTACAAAAATGGGCATCTTAAAGACACAATAACCCTATTCATCTAAACTAACTTTAAAAAATACAAATAACACAAGTAAAAAAAAAATTTTTTGCAATAAAAATTAAAATATCTTGCGTCAAAAAAGTATTTACACACCTCAACTCAACTTTAGGAAATTTGCATTTTGTTAATTATTTGATAGTCATCCCGTAGTAAATAACATACGTAAGACGACTATAAAGGGAGGTAGTGTCGATATTTTATCAGTTGATTGTTGATTTCAATTTGTGATGGCACCTAAGAAATCTGAATTGCCGATCTTGTTGCGAGAAAAAAAATGTTTCTCTTCGTGAAAATGGCCTAAGTTATCGAGAAATAGGTGTAAATGTTTGCTTTTCTACTGTTCGGTACATTATAAACGTCACAAAGAAAGAGGCTCTACATCAAATAAGACAACCAAAGAAACTTTCACATCAAATTAAGCGAAAATTATAAGAGAGGCATCAAAAATCCATTTGTTAGTGCGATAACATTAGCCAATGATGTCGCTTCAACATCTGGAGTTCAAATTAGTGCCCAAAGTATTCGAAATGTCCTGCATGATGCACAAATTTGTGGAGATCTCCAAGGAAAACTTTTTTATAAATGAACGAAATAGACTGAAGAGACTCGAATTCGCTAAGAAATATATCAATAAGCCAATTGATTTCTGAAAAATGTCATATTCTCCGACGAGAGTAAGTTCAATATCTTTAAATCAGATGGCAGCAAATTAGTTTGGAGAAAGCCTTGCACTGCTTTCCATACTAAAAAATTACCTACAGTTAAACATGGAGGAGGCTCTGTTATGGTTTGAGGGTGCATGGCTAGCAAAGGAATTGGTAATTTGTGTTTCATTGATGGGAATATGACACTGAACCTATATTGATGTGTTGTTAGATAACTTGCCAAAAAGTGCAATAAAAATTGGGTATCAGTAATATTTTCAGCAAGACAATGATTCCAAGCACACTGCCGGTATAACGCGAATGTGGTTGCCTTGTAATGCACCCAGAAGCATTTTCCACTCCACCACAATCACCAGACTTAAATCGTTTGAAAAATTTGTGGAATTCTTTGATTTAAAAGTAAGAAAAAAGAAGATTTCAAGCAAACCTGCACTTTTAAACAAGCATTGAAGAGTGGTCAAATATTGACCCTACTGTTACAGAAAATTTAATTAAATCAATGCCAGCAAGATTACAAGCAGTAATAGATGCTAATGGAATGCATACTAAATATTAGTTATTTGAAATTTTCTTATGTATTATATTTCTTTTATTCATGCGGTGTGCAAAATACTTTTGACACGAGATATTTTAATTTTGTGAAAAAAAAAAAAAAAATTTTTTATTTATATTATTGTATTTTTTATGTTTAATTTAGGTGATTAAACTTATTCTACTTTGGAAATACCAATTTTTGTATTTAATGATTAATTTTATGATTTGCTAGCACAAATGAAAACTTTTTGTACCCACTGTATCTATATGTTACTAAAAAAAAAAACCCATGCACTGTCGCGAGACTATAATTAATCATATTCTTTAATGCTCCATGGAGGGATCAAGGCCATCTGTCTACTAGCAGATTCCGAAACATGAGAAGTTTTCTTTTTGTGGGTAGGGTTGTCATCCCTACTGTCAATAGTCATATTAGACTGGGATCTACGATTTAAAGTGGATTTCGAACCACTGCAAGCATCCATGTCACTACCTGTATTCGAACTCGAAGCCTTCCGGAAACAGATCGACAGAGCACTAGTCACTCGGCCATCAGGTCTCCCATTAATAATATTACTAATAATTAATATATGTAGAAATAATATAAAAACATCCTATTTCTTCAATTTAAGTACACAAAATTCTAATTCTTTTCAATGATTGCTGAGACAACAGGATATCTAATGTCTTATGATCAATGTTTGCCACACATTCAGGGGAGACTTTTAAGTATTAATAGTTCAAATATCTCTACTTACGTGCAAGGTGCATTCCTAGAAAGAGAGAAAATCAGTGGCTCTTAGCAAAAGTACTTAACCAGAAGTTCTCATTCAGGCTCCTGGACCTCCTCGCTTTTTGATCTTCAGTACAGTTTTCTTTTCCCTTCTTCTTATTATCCAGATGGCGGTTAGATCTCGCCTTCGCTGGAGTTCGCTTCACTTTGCAGATTCTTTTTATCTCTTTATTTGACCCACACCTCTTAGGTCTCAATCGCAGAGTTCCTATTCATTTTTCTTGTTCCAGGTCCACCTTTTAGCTTCCCTTGCTTTCTTGTTTCCTATTTCTTTTCTTGTCGTCTCTTTTTGCCTCCATTCAGGTAAGTCATTTAATTCTATCTTTGGGGATGATCACTGCTTCTTACCTTCTCAGATCTATTTCTATGAAGAAATATCTATCTATACCAGATCTATTTCTAGTATTGCCTGTCTCAGATCTATTCTGTCTGAAGAACTAGCTTTCTTAAAAGAAGATTAAGACTGTAATTAGTGTTAGAGTTTTTCACCTAGTACAGATCATGCAATGCGGAATGCCTTCTCGGAGGTCAAGGTTTTTTATTTCTCCACACAGAAGGGGTCACAAAAGACATTTGGATAAACTCTGATTTTCCACCTCTCTCATAAATATTGTCCCACGTCCACTTGTGAGCGGTCAACATTTTTTGATAACTGAATTATTCTCCTCACCATCTGTAAGAAATTCTCTGACCACCAGCACTTCACCTTCGAAAAGCCGCCATTTAAAAAAATCAAAGGGACAGTTGCACTTCTATCTTTTGAAATGAATCTCGACCAGCTGTGTTCACATATATTAGCTTTGATCGGAAATGGTCTTTGATTGATCAAACCAACATGCATTTTCAAAATAATTACTAATTAATAACTAATAATTAACTTAAAAATAATTACAACTGGGCCGTATTCATAACACTTTTGACAGCATTAGACAATGATAAAAATAGAGTCCAAATTATCAACGAATTCAAAAATTCACTGCTATAAAAATTAATTTGATTTCAGTTATTAAAAACCAACCAATGGAAGTGTTTAAAAATTTAATTTTTTCTTTCAGGAATGAAATAAAACGTCATAGAATATGGAAGATATAAACAGATACCTTAGAAAGTTTCAAATTTACTTTTTTTTGCTGTTGAATTTTCAACAAATACATTTAATACTTTTTTTTTTACTTTCCTAGAAAACTCAGTTATTTGAAAATATAGCATAAGAAAATTACGAGCGTCTGTTTACATCATCCTTTTTGTGATTATACATTTTTTTTTTATAATCATTGATATCAAATCAGCGAAATAGCAAAGCCTGTCAAATCTTCTCATGAATATTCTTCAAATTGTAAAATTAAGAAAGTTTTGATATTTTAAAAACAATTCATTTGGCAAAAATAAAAAACTTATTAGTTGTGATTTAATATTTTTACTTTGTAGAACTTATTATTACTGAATAAACAGTTTGAAGATAGGGCCGAAATGGCTCACCATATGTGATGAAATAATGTCGGAAAATTTAGGGAATTACCTGAAAAGTTACAAGATTCCTATTTTGCCGCATCCTTTTAAATTACTTAAGATAAGTATTTTCCGGACATTGTATGCTTTTCTTATTCTACACTTTCATCTTAATAGTCCGATCAATGGACTAACGATGCCTAACTATCTCCTAAGAGAAGGCTGTTCAATTTTTCTGATGGTTTGAGATGCAGACACTGCTCTCAGAAACAAGGTGGCTTTTATGGCGATTATTACAGCATGTGTTAGTATATAAGTATCTCGTATAAGGCAGGCAGGTATCCTGATGGGGCTTTCCGCGTTTTATTACGATCAACAACAAATAAACGACATTTAGCTCTAAAAGACCTTTTGAAGACAGCACTTCCCTATAAATCTCTAGGTTGACTATTCGTAACATGTATATACTTGAAATAATACCATATTTATCCAAAATACAAAAACAAAATCATCTTATATTTTAATATATTTTGGGAAGGTTATGTCGAAAGCTAGTTAAAGTATATATTTTTTATTTTAGTAACACTTGAACAAAATAGTAAAAATGTATTAAATAACTAATACAATCATCTTATATTTTAATATATTTTGGGAAGGTTATGTCGAAAGCCAGTTAAAGTATATATTTTTTATTTTAGTAACAACACTTGAACAAAATAGTAAAATGTATTAAATAACTAATACAATATTCGAATTTGATGAAATTTATGAATCAATTATTTATTAATATATTGATTATTATTACTATCCACTTATAAATACGTTCGATTTGTTTAAAAGGAATTATTAACAAATGTTTCCATTTACAAAATTAATATATATATGAATTTAATTTATAAGCATAAAAAATTCTTTTTTATGTACAAAATATTATAATTAAATATAACATTAAAAGTTACGTAAAAAATATTTAGCGAATATTGTTGTTATCCAAAGACAAACTAGATAGCTTGTTATTCAAAAACCAACTAGATTCTAATTATTAAAATAAAACTAACAAACTGATTGGTTTTCAATTTTAATTGCGTTTTTTTTTTTCCTTTTTTATTATTATTCACATAAATTATGCTAAAACCTCTGAATAAGAAATCAAATATCGTTTTTAATAGCGTAAGGTAACGTAAGTATAAATTTCCATATTTAAATAATCGTTTAAAAATGTCACTATTTAATACCCACATGCTAACATAAGTGATAGCAAAAATGTTGTTTCTATATATTTTTTTTTTTTTTTTAATATTTCCAATTTGCTATAAAAGATCAATAATACCACTCGTAAAACCAGAAATGTCCTTCCTACCAAATATTCCCATCGCATTTTCTTTTCTGTTATTTTTGGGAAGCTTCCATGAATTCTTCATTCTCTAAATCTAATCTCCAGTTTATGACAAGAACACGTTTGTCATTTTTTATATCTCGAAGAAAAACATGTTTTAATATATCACTAGTTTTTTACAGAATTCTGAACCCCTGTTTCTTTTTTCTCAACAGAGTAGATGCAAAAAAAAAAAAAAGATAGTAACAATGTTTTTTTTTTTTTATTTGACACTATCGAATTTATTTTCATTTTATTTATCTATTTATTTATTGTGTGTTGATAAAGTGTTCAAGGTGTACAGTACTATAAATTATTCATGCACTGAAATAAACTAGTATTCTGAGAAATTAGTTATATCAAAGATTAAATAATATCCTCAGAATGGTTAAGGTATTAATTGATAATAATATTAAAATATAATTTATTAAAAAACTGTAATATATTATAAAATGAAATATAATAAAATGTAATAATATATAATAAAGTACAATTAATAGAATTGCAGTGCTAAATTAATCAGGGATTGAACTTTAAACTTCGATTTAAGACTACATCTGCTTCTAAGAGTATTCATCATCATTGGCGCAACAGCGGTGGGCCAAGGCCGTCTGCCTACAGATACATTTCGAAACATGAGATGTCGTCTTTTTATACGGGGTAGGATTGTCAGTCCTACGCCAAACGTTCTTACAGTCATATTAGACCGAGACCTACAGTTCAAAGTGGATTCAGAACTACTACAAACATTCACGGTACCGCCGGGACTCGAACCCGAACACCTGTGGAACCGAGAGCTAACCACTCGGCTATTCAGTCCCACTATGAATATTACAAGTTAAATTAATATATTAAAGGCTTTTTTTGCATGATACTACATTCTTATAACATGAATTTGATGCTACATAGTTCAAAGCGGTATTGCTTGAATATGTGACATTCAATTTTTCTACTTTCCAACCATAAATTGTATTAAAATATAGTAAACTATTTATAAGGCAGTTTAAAAAATGGCATATAAAGAAGAATATAGATGATGCTTGGAATTTTTTTCTTTATTAAATAAAAAAAAAACACAGTAATCTGTAAAGCTACTTACACGAAATTAAGATTATTTGTAGATAATAATTACGATAATCCCTGCACATATTTATTCATTCAATAGAAAATCTTCGTTATTCTAGAATTCCTGCTTATTCTTCGAAAAAACATGGTTTACAAAAATAATAATATATTATATTATTATGTTAGGCAGTTCTATTTATTTACTAAATAGAACTGCCGTGCTAAATTAATCATCATATGTCAGGGATTGAATTTTAAACTTCGACTTAAGCCTACACTTTTTAAGTGTCACAAGTTAAATTATATATTAATGGTCCCTTTGCATAACAAGGCATTCTTGTAACATGTATTTGATATTACATAATTCAAAGCAGCGTTGCTTGAATTTCCTGGCATTCAGTTTTCTACCTTACCTGTTCAAATATATCAAACTTTTTAAGTCAGATTAAAATGGCATATAATGAAAATATAGGTGTTTCTTACAATATTTTATTTATTGAAACAAAAAACACAGTAATCTGTAAAATTACTTACAGCAAATTAAGATTACCTGCGGAAAACAATTACGATAATCTCGGCCTAGATTTATTTATTAAGATGAATTATATCTTTATTATTCTATAATTTCTCCCTTTTTCATCCAAACACATTGTCGATGGCATAAGTCGATTTTTTATCTTAATTCTTGTTATATAAAATGAGGGAGCCACATCTAGTGAATAAATTGTGGCAAATGGGACAGTCCTCTTCCCCAAAACTGCACCATTTGTCCACGAAATGCAAGTTTTCTCCTTGTAACACATCTTACAACATGCCTCATGAATTTAAGAAATCTCCGATCAAACAAAGGACGAGAAGGGAGATTTAAAAAAAATCAGCAACTCATGAAAAATTCAAATTCCACCACGGAAAGATGCACAAAGTTTAAAAGAGGACTTCAACAAGTACTCAGCTCCCTGCAACGAAAGTTATTCCGATATCCCAGCCAAGATCAACACAGGAAAATAACAAATACCTAACAAAAAATAGAGTGTAAATTCAAGATGGCTATTGAAGAAAGTTCAGAATTTATAAATATTTTTCAAAAAGATAAGATTCTCGTTTAATGGTAAATAGTAGTAATTACGAAGGAAAATTTATGTTTTAGCAATATGTATGTAATATTTCAATCCAATATAATTTTCATATATATATTTTTAGTTATATAAATTAAATAATATGTATTTTCTTGAATCTTTTTTTTTTTATTCTCAATAAATAAAATTATATAACTAAAAATTTATTATATAACTAATTAACTAATTATATAACTAATTTATTTTTTATTTTCTGGTATAACGTTTTATTTCCATTGGCAGGCTACAATGAGCAATAAAATAAAAAGAACACAAGAAATATAAAAACAACATTGAAAAACAAAGGAAAACAAATAGTGACATGTTTAGCCCATAAGGGCCCTAGCCTCCCAGTAAAGATCATACATAGTAGATGACAGGAAGGTGGGATGAATCCATGTCCTCTCCCAGATTGCAGAGCATGCATTTTGGGCTTACAAATATTCTCATTCGGAAAAGGTGATTGGCCAAACAATCATGGCCCGTCCGGAGTCTGAGAAGGGCAACTGCTTTAAACCTGGGCTGATCAGGTATGTTTAGAATAAAATTAAACCAGATTTTAGAAAAGTTACCTTCAAGTAGATTATCAGATAGACTGTTCCGGAAAAGTCTCGGATCGTCAGCTTCATAGAGTGAAAAGAATGTGTGTTTACAAAAAATCTGGGTGATGGGTTTTTTTTTTTTTTTTTTTTTGGTATAAAGTAATTCTAGAAATTATAATTTCATTAACGTTTTAATGAAATTATAATTTAATTAACGTTTTATTGGGATTATAATTATTTAACCACTTTTATTAAAGTTTTTGTATTACCTTATTTTGGTGTGTGAAAAGTCAATTTAGTCCAGCAATTGCCGAATCTGGTATAATTGCAATCCTAAATTGATCATTAAATGTGGTCATAACAGGCAACTCTAATTATCAGTTTCTAAAATAAGTATATAGGGGGACAAAGGTCTTCAAGTAACAATGAAATTTGAGAATAAAATCGGTTATTCATTATTATCACGTGTATTCCACTTTCCAGGTTGTTGAACTCTTTATGATTTGAAAATACATCGATATTACGAAATGAGAAATATAATAAGCCATTACTACGAACTTAACAAGCTAAAGTTGCCAATAACAAAAAAGACTATCTTAACGACAAATTTTCAATTTTATACCAACAACAATTAAAAATAATTAACTGGCATCAAATAAGAAATCAATTTAGATCTTAAAAATAGAATGGAATTCTACATGTTTGTGAGAATCAACTAATTAACAGCAATTACATTTTTATTTGTCTTGTTTATCTAGTTTCTTTTTATAATCATATATCTAATTAATTTAGAAATAATGACCTGATAATTAACATTAAAAAATCACACCAACTTATCTTTGTTCTTGATGAAAATAAGACTAATTATTGTAAAAAAATAGTTTATTAAAAAAGGTTAAGAGCTAAACGATCATTGATTTAATGAATTACGTGAAAACATTTCCTTGTTATTTTGAATGTGTGATAAATTTTTAGCTAAACGAAATGAAAGGCCAAAACGTAACATTAACACTTGCCTTAAAAATTGATTACGATAATGTTTTGTGAAAATAAAATATTTAAAAAATTGCTGTACATAAAAAGAAGAAAAGTATTTTTTTTTTTTAATAAAAAATGGGGAATTAATTAGTTTTTAATAAATGATTAATTTAACATAAAAAACCAGTTTCAACTTTAAAGTTAGTTAAATTTGTAAAAACAAAAGTGATTATAAATAAAAAATAATTAAAAATGCATAACAAATAAAAATAAAACAAGAATATAATAAATATAAATTAAATTAAATAGTAAATATAAATAAATAAATAGTAAATTAAAATCAACTAAAAATAATAAAAAAAAAAAAAATTTCACGTGATATTAAGGCATTGAATATAGAAAATATTTTATGGGCAGCCTATACTATTTTTTGTATGCATAATATTCAACTAATATGTGGAAATAAATAAGAAATATTTAAGACAGAATGGTGCAGAACAGAATGGGTAAGTGATACCATCTGTAACTTTCATGGATAAATCCTTCATTTGCGTGTCGCATGAGAGAAACATAGAAAAATTCCCACCAGACAGCAAGACTGGGGATACCATATGCTTATACAATACACTGTCTCTGTAATTGCGGTATAGTGACTTAAAAATGATTACTTTTAGATCAATTTAATATGATTTCTAAATTTAAAAATAAACATAAGAAGGAAAAAGGTAAAGAAAAAAATTAATATTCAATTCAGTAATAAGAAGAAAAAAATGGTATAATAAGAAAAGAAATAATATTCTATACCAATTCAATAACAAAAAATAATATAAAAAAATAAAAATGCAGACAAAAAAAAAAAAAGAAGAACGAAAATAAATAATCTATTCAGGAAATAAAATGTATTCAACACGGAAGTATTTTAATATCTTACGCTGCATCTTTTTTTTGAAACAAAATAGAAAAAGATATTATTTTATTAATGGTAATGTAGAGAAAAGTTTGCCAAAATTGACTTTTTTGTTGGCAAGAGGTACATTTAATGTCTATTATACTTCAAATATTCTTTTCATTAACATTAAATATGATTTTTGTGAAACATTTTAATATCAATGCAACGCTAACTTTCTTGCACATATTTGGAAGCTAGCCATGATTGTCATCATAAAATTTTGTTCTTGAAAATTGAATTTGAAACATCTCTAATTTATTTATATAAAGAATAAAAGAATACTTTAATCCAGTTTTAGCAATCGATGCAGCATAGACAGTTGTACTTTATATATTTATATATATTTTATTTTGAGAGATATCTACAGAAAACAGATTTATACCTTATTTATATTTAAAATACTTTCGATATTTTAATTTTCGATTTTCATTAATTAATTCTCATTAATTTATTAATCACTAATTCATTTATTAATCCTTAATTCATTCATCATTACTTCAATCATTTTCATCAATTCATTATCATTAATTCCTTCAATCCATTAATTTATTCATATCATTGCATCATTTTATTCTGATTCATTTGATATGCAAATCTGGTAATTGAAATTAATTTGTAAGTATTAGCCCTGTGTTATTCAGAAATTTTGATTTAAATTACATAATCACTTTCATACAAAAAAAAAGGAATAAATCAGAGTTAAACATGGTTTATAAATTTAAACTTATTTTGATAACCCTATATCGATTTTTTATTTCATTCTTTATTAGACTTTTTAA
Organism: Caerostris extrusa; assembly: GCA_021605095.1. NCBI lineage: Eukaryota > Metazoa > Arthropoda > Arachnida > Araneae > Araneidae > Caerostris > Caerostris extrusa. The sequence goes on from BPLR01021461.1 coordinate 62,842, forward strand.
ATATAAAAAAAAAATTTTATCAAAAACATTTTGTATTTTTCAAATTAAAAAGCAACCTTGTTCATTATTAAAATTTCTCTAAATTATAGATTTTATATTTTATTATTGAGGATTCTATTAACTTTTCTTTTTTATATTTGAATGCATTGCTTTTTTGCCTTTATGCATATAAAACTGGCAAGCTATTCTTTATATCGATATTGAATAGTTTATTATAATTAAATTATAACTTAAGGAATTTAGGTATCTTTTTTTTCGTAGATATTTCAATAAAAATTTTTTGTTATTATTAATGCCTTTTAAATGTTTTCAAGTATCATAGATTCCTAAATAAATTTACTAAATAATTAAGTGTCATATTCATACAAGAATTATAAAATGTCCTCAAACAAAGCATTGTTATTTCGCCATTTATAGTAGAGCGAAAAATTTTATTTATTTCAAGGATAGTTAGTTTTCTACATTTTTGAATACAATATATTTTGTTACATATATACAATATATTATTTGAATATTTTATTTTTTGAAAACAAAATATGTTCTACAAATATATTTCTGAATAACTTTTAACCTATTTTACAGATATCTCCAAATGAATAAACAGTTGTCGTGATTATTACTAAATAATATTCCAACCATCTTTGGTTTCATTAATTAAATAGCGATTGTATTGAAATTTGAATTCTCTTTAATATGTTTTATCAAATTGCTGTTGTACTTTTTTTTTTTTATTCAATGTAATTGCTACATTATTGTCAAATATTGTTATTGTAAGAACATAACAATATTTTGTTAACACTAATAATTGATATTTAATATTTTATCACAATAAAATTTTTATTGTTCAATAATTTATATACTTATTTAAATATATAAATACCATATCTTTACAAAAATTGCAAACCTTTGTTGTGTTATGTACTTTTGTCAGTAAGGATATTATGATAATTTTACTATTGTTGAAAAGGGAAAATTTTCATTGTTATTTATTTTAAGAATAATAAATTAGACACATGGCTAATTTTAAATAATTACATAAGTGCAGAAATACAATTATTATATCTAAATGGAATTAAATACTTTCTTGATTTCAACTCTGTAAATTTTAAAATTTTATAACTGAATAAATAACAATAACAACAATAACAATAATGATATTAAATAACATATTTATTGTATTCTTAAATTTCTTACTATATTTATGAGATCTCCAACAAACATATAATCTATTTTTTAACTTTAATGACTTGTTTTACAAAATACTCAAAAGTATTTTCATTTACAAATAGTTGTTCAATTAAAAGAACTATTTGTAAAACGAGGTAACTATTTGTAAAGTGTATTTTACTAAATACAGTAACTATTTATACAAAAAAGTTATAAATATTTTTTGTAAACTCAATATGATATGTCTTCAAGAGTTAAAAATATTTTTTATTACATCTCAGAATGTTACAACATTATTAAAGTTGCAATTATTTTTTTCATTAAAATTCTTGAGTATATATCATTAGTAATAAAGGAATATTCGACATGATTTATGTTAAGAGAAATCTTCGTTTTATTAAAGAAAATCTTCATAAGGAAGTGAAATATGCAGATGTAAATTAAGTAATTTGTTTCATAAAAGAAACTCCAGAGTAAAAAATGCTTTTTTTTTCTTTTTTTGTTAAACTACATCCATTCAACCCTCCGAAATGTACATAAAAATGGTAATTGGATAATTAACGTCAGAAAGAAAAATATTTAATGGAGAATCACTTTTCAAACGAGTCAGTTGCTTTTATTTTACATAAGTTAGATATCGTAGTGTTTTCGATAGTTTTTAAGAAAATAATGTAACCTATATTAAAATATAAAAGAAAAACAGCTTATTACTTTTGAAAAATTAACATTAGTGATTTTTTTAAATGTATTAATCAAAAGCTTATATATTAATGTTTTTAATATATTTAAATATTTGTCATTTATACCTCATTTCTCATTTTTTTTTTTTTGTATTATGCATTTTTGGCAGTATAATAATTATCATTATAAAAATTTTGCCCTTGTAGGGCCCTGAATGGCCTAATGGCCAGCGTACTGGTGCTCGGTATCACAGGTTTCGGGTTCGAGTCCCGGCGGTGCCATGGATGTTTGTAGTGGTTCGGAATCTACTTTAAACCGTAGGTCCCGGTCCAAATAGGATCGTAGAGCGTTGCGGGGGCAGTGTTACTCCGCGTCCGTGGTTTGTCTTCAAGTTACACGCCCCCCGGATAATGCAAAGTGAGTAATATCTGTGCAGAGCTTGCCTTAAGGCATACAAGACCAAGCTGTTTAAGTGTTTGCCAGCTGCATTAGAAAGAAAAAAAATTTGCCCTTGTTGTAAAGGGCAAAATTTTCAAAATTATTCATTTCTGGAATAATAAGTTAGACATAACTAGTTTTTTTCAAATAATTACATAATTGTACAACAATTATTATATCTAAGTAGAATTAAATACTTTTTTTTAGAATTCTATGCTCTAAAAATTAAAAATTTTATTAATTTAATAACATATGTTTCTTAAATGCATTACTATGTCTATCGGATCTTCAATAAACATTTAAACTAGTTTTAGCTATAAGAACTTGTTTTAAAAACACTCAAAATCATTTTCATTTACAAACAACATTTACTATAAATATTAATAAACAATAGTTAAAAACAATTTGTTTGTTTTTTTAAATTCAACATAATATGTCTTCAAGAATTAAAATATTTCTATTATATTTTAGAAAGTTACAACATTAATTATTTTTTTTAATTAAAATTCCTTTGCATATATCATTAGCAATAAAGAAATTTTCGACATGATTTATGGTAAGAGAAATCTTCATTTTATTATAGCAAATCTTCATAAGGAAATGAAATATGCAGATGTAAATTAAGTAATTTGTTTTATAAAAAGAATCTCAGGCGTAAAAATTTTTTTTTTTTTTTGGTTAAAATACATCCATTCAACTCTCCGAAATGTACATAAAAATGGTAATTGGATAATTAACGTCAGAAAGAAAAATATTTAATGGAGAATCACTTTTTAAACGAGACAGTTGCTTTTTATTTTACACAAGCTAAATATCGTAGTATTTTCGTTAGTTTTTAAGAAAATTATGTAACCTGTATAAAAATATAAAGAAATTAAACAGCTTATCACTTTGAAAATTAGCATTATGAATAATTTTTATTAAAATTTGTTAATCAAAAAGCTTATATATTAATGTTTTTAATATATTTCTCATTAATTTAAATTAGTTTCTGATTTATGCCTATTAATGTAGTACCTTTGAGTACATTCTTTAATTTTAAAACTGAGTATTTAATTTATTATCTACGTTTGACGATTTTCGAGTAAAAATAAAATATTATTTTTGCAAGAATAAATTGCTATTTTAAAATATATGATTTCACTATTACAAAATTATTAACAGATTATATTCTAGGCAAAACAAACACTTGTCTTCAAATGCAAAAAAAATTTATTGGTTATATTTAAGGCACACAATGTTTAGCACATTTTTTTTTTTTTAGTTTTATAGCCAAGTTATCTCCATATTCCCCCTACAACGCAATTAATTTGTTTTTGATATCAAAATAGCAAAAATTAAACCTATCCATGTAAGAACACTTTTTAAAGCAATTATAAATAAACAATTTAAAATTTTAGTCAAAATTATCTATCTATTTTTAGTAACATTAAATTTTATTATCTGAATCTTTGTATGTTAATTTCTTTAGGATATATTTCAATTCAGTAACCCAACCCAGCACACCCAACGAAATTATATTTTATTTTTTGAAGAAAATCTTTAATTCTGTTCTCTAGGTTGCCCTGATTTCTAAATTTTTCTCAACCATGTTATCAACTGCAAAGTAAGAGCAAGCCTCAAGGTACAGGAATAAATGGAATTGGTTATAAAGATTGTTTTTAACCATTCAATCCTTTTCTATTTATATTAAATTTGTGATTTTAGTTAATAAAATGGGATTTATAGTTTTATTTTATTATGTAAATTTATGAGGATAAATTAGACTATTCGTTAATTTTCAGGCAAGTTGTATAATAATATGGATGAAGTTTGTTTTTAACGTGGTTTATTTTTGGAACAAATTTTAAAAGAAATTTTTTTAATAATATGGAGATAAAAATGAGAGTTTTGCACAAAAGCAAAAAGAGTAAAAATTATAAATATTTTTTTCAAAATCTATAAGAAGTTTACAATATTGAAAATCATTACGTATTAAAAGCACGAAAATAAATTTCATGCTTAAATAAAAATAATAAATAATGATGACTGTTATGGTTCGAAAGAGTTTTTAAATTTTAGTGTAGTAATTTTTTTTTTATATATTTAAGAAATTAAATATATAATATTATTCTAAAATAATAAATGTTTCATCTTATCGAGGCTTAAAAATTGCCTTAGATAACTTTTTTTTTTTTTTATGCAAAAGTCTGTAAGTTTCCATTTGTAACAAAGCAAAAAGAAACATCGCAAAGTAATTCTCTCATGTTGTGTTTAATCCTCTGTGATTTATAAATTTTATTTTATAAATAAAGACAACAAATATATTAAATGAAAATGTAAAAATGTAAAAAACACTTTTACTGAGTAGATTTTTATACTTAGCCTTACATAGATTTTTGTGCATAGATTTTGTGCATAGACATTTACTATATAGATAGACTTCTACTACATAGACTTTTACTATATAGACTTTTACTACATAGACTTTTATTACATAGATTTTTACTAATAGTTTTTTTACCAATAAGTACTTTTCTTTTTTATTATTAAACTGTGATAATATTATACTACATAGACTTTTTACTACATAGATTTTTACTAATAGTTTTTTTACCAATAAGTACTTTTTCTTTATTAAACTGTGATTAATATTTATGATTAAGCTATTTGACTATTTTTAATGTTATTCTTGAATCTAAGTGATGATACCAGAACTATTCAACAACTTAACCAACTCCATCCATAAACATAAGTGCATTATACAGGATGATATCGAAATTGTATTCCTGATAAATATTTAATGATTCTCCGATGTTAAATCAGGATTTCCATTGCCTTGCCAACAAAATTCATACACCATGATAAATTAAAAAAATATATGGGAACTGAAATTTTTTAGTTTGTATCACTTCTTCAATATTTGACAGAGAAGAGGTGCCAAAATCAAAGAAATTCTTCCAAATTCCTTGACAACTTGAATTTAAACAAGACATTAAGAAAGGAGACTCTTTTTAAGTCCTATAGGGCGGAACCTCAAATAAGGATAAAAATTTCATACACTTCCCTTTACTTCCTGCCTGTGGTTATTTCATTTCCAGTCTTGATACTTGATTCAACACCCAATGTAATTTAGTTTTATTTTTTTTATTTGGTCCAGCAGTGAAGCAACTCTTTAAATTATTTTCACTAGGCTGCCTGATTTCTAAATTTGTCAACCATGTTATGAACTGCAAAGTAACAGCAAGCCTCAAGGAAAAGGAATAAATGGAATTGGTTATAAAGATTATTTTCTTGTGTTTTTAACCATTCAGTCCTTTTTTATTTTCGTTAAATATGTGATTTTAGTTAATAAAATGGGTTGTATCGTGCTTATTTTATTATATGAATTTATGACGATAAAATACAGATTTATTAATTTCAAGGCAGACCAGGAAGTTTTATATTAGTATGAATGAAAGTTTGTTACTAAAGTAGTTTATTTTGGAAAAATTGTAAAAGATTTTTTTAATAATATGGTACTATAAATGGGAGTTTTGTACAAAAACGAACGAGAAAAAAATTATAAATATGGTTTTTTTTTTCTCAAAATCTGTAGAAAGTTTACAAAACTGGAAAACATGATGCATTAAAAACACGAAAATACATTCCATGATTAAATAAAAATAATGACTATAAATTAATGATGACTTTAAATTAATAATAAATAATAATGACTTAAATTAATAATATATAATGATGACTACAAATTTATAATGACTATAAGTTAATGATGGCTGTAAATTAATGAAGAACTTTAAGTTAATAATAAATAATTATAATTATAATTTTTTTTAAAATGTAGTTCGAAAGAGTTTTTAGATTTTTAGTTTAATAAATATTTTTTATATATTTAAGAAATTAAATATATAATTACATTACAAAAATAATAATAATAAATGCTTCATCTTATCGTTGCATAAAAAATGCGTTAGATTGCTAATGCATTAGATTTCATTTTTCTTTGCAAAAAGATAATAAATTTTATTTTTGCAAATAGTTGCAAGTTTCTATTTTATACAAAGCAAAGAGAATGAATCACAAAAGTAAATCTCTTTAAAATACACAGTAAATAAAAAGCAATGGAATTTCCAGACTTTAATTTAAACTGTATTTTTAAATTTAATTAATTTATTTACTTATTTCTTAAAGTTTAATGACATCAAGTTACCCAACCATAAAACATTAAGATCATAGGAGTACGTAATAAATTGACATTTGCAGATGTTATTTTTTCCAAATACAGATGATTAGTACTAGTTAATCTTTGTCACTTTAGATAACCTGAAACTTCCACTTTGTTTAAAATGTTATCATCTAAGATAAGAGTTCATATTTTTCTTAAATTTCTTAAGTTTTGTTTTTGTTTATCGTTGAAAATATGTAAAAAGTTACGACACAGAAAACAGCTGAATAAGCAATTTTTTCGAAAAACAGAATAAAATCAACAAAGATTGAAATTTTTTATCTATATTGTTTATTTTACAATGTTGAAAGCAGTTTGGAATTTTAGTTATTATATATTTTTATTTTTATAGTAGGGGAATGAACCCAAATATCACTGAAAAATAGTCAAAGCGCTTTAATATTTAGTAGGGCTGGAGAAACACGAAAGCATGTTTCAAATCTTTATAAAAGTTGTCAAACCAAGAACTTCCGTGTTTATATTGGGGACAAGCATGATAACTCCATACAAAAGAAAATCATTCTCACCTAGGAAGTGTCATCAACGCCCAATCTAGTCAGCCAGACATTAATTGGCGTTCACCCTTTCTCTGAAAGAAGAACCACTTTTGGTTTATTTGCAAAAAAATTCGAAAAGAAATAAAATTATAAATATTTGAAAATATATAAATAATATATGTAATAATATATATAATTATTTATATATATATATATATATATACTAGCAGAATCTTGCATATGTTGTCTTGACAAAAAAAAAAAATACATTAGTAGAAAATTACATATCACGAATATATTCATGTTCCAATCTATGTTTTATCAATATATCTAATAAATTAAAATAAAAGCATGTTTAATTTTAGTTCAGTGATAGAAACTTTTATATTATATTACATTTATAAGTCTACCTACTGGCCTACTATTTACGGAGTAGGGTTATCAGCCCAACTAAAACGCCTACTTCCATCCTCCGAACTATTATGGTTTAAAGTGAATTCCGAATTACTACAATGTTTGTAGCATCCATTACCATAGCACCACCGGGACTCGAATGCGAAACCTGACGCCCCTAGCCACTCGGCCATCAGGCCCCTAATATATGTTACTATGCATAGTATGTAGGGACAATGCATATTACTATTAAAAATATAATGTTGAAATTAACTTATGTCCTGTTTTACATTATTTTTTAAAATTTATTTTGCAAAATTAGCTATTTTTTAAAAACATATAATTTACATTATATAAATAAAATATAAAACTAAACACTTAACTAGTAGAAGTTTTATAAAGAAAATAAATAACTTGAAATATTAACAATAATTTTTCTTCGTTTAGGTATTACATTAATAACGAAAAAATTATTATTGCTTATAACAATCAATTATTTTAACTAAAAGTAAAACTTAAAAAATGAAAATCCTGATCAGAAAATTGAAAAGTAATTAAAAATATTTTATGAAAACAAAATTCAAAATCGTAAAGGGCTCTAATACTCTAAAGGGCTCTAATAATGCTTTCTTAATTCGATTACCTTCCATCACTCAAAGGTTGTGAACGATTCTTTTGGGATCGAATGAATATACTTTGGGAAAGTGGTCTCAAACTCGTTTTATATGGATCGGAAGATTTCAGAAGAGTGGGATAGTTATCCTCATTATATTTCTCTCTAGATCACTTTCTACAAAAATGTCATGATGTATTTTACAATCCTTAAACATTGCCTCTAGATTCTGTTCAAATAGTTTTCCAATGGGTAGCGATAGAGAGAGAAATCCTTTCCGCTCTTTATATTGACAATTTATGCACTGTAAAAAATCATCACATAAGATACATAATTTTTAATCACTTCTTTTGCGATAAGAAACGCAAAGTTTTTTGATGCATCAGGGATAATGTCATAGCCATTCGATATAAAAATAGGTAAGCATTTGTTTAATGACTTTTCCAGAGGCTCTTAAAGTAACTTGTATTGCAAAAGACAACCAAGAATTTGGGATTACTTTTTGTGTAGAGTTAGTGTTTTAAACCCCTTTCATGTGATCTGAATTGACTTTAAAAGAGGTCCTGAACGACCTTTTACTATGAGGACAGTTCGTTCGTAGCAAATAAATCAAATGGTTGCATTTAGCGAATTCTAAAAAGCAAAATTTTTTTTTTTTTTTTTTTTTTGTATTTTGCAAAAATCTTATTTTTTATGTTTTGCTGACCAAAGGAATTTTTTTTATTAAGGTTGCTCACATATTTGAATAGAAACCAAAACCAAACCAAAAAAAAAGAAACCAAACTTTTATAAGTTTGGTTTCTTTTTTACAACACGTTCTCTTAAAATTATTTTATTATCAATTTTTGCTGTCCCAACTATTCACACATCACATAACTCTACCAAACTTGAATATAAAAGATATAATAAGTTTCAGGAATATAATCATGCAAATTTTAAAAAAAATACCAGTATAAAATTTAATATCTCAAAAAGGAACAAATTTGAGAAGTATTTTTATATCAGAGATTTGTTAGCAAATGTAGTAGATTCTATTAAATATGCAAAGTGCTCCGAAATTAAAATTAATTTTAATCCCGGAACTTAACCCCGGAGTTAGAATTAATTTTTTCTTTCCATTTACAAAAAAAACAAATGGAATTTCAAAAATGATCATTTTAAATCATTATTACTTTATCATATTTTAATCAAATAAAAATAAATACCATCCAAAAACTTCAAAATGCTGAACTAAAGAATTCTAATTCAAAGATATGATTTAGTTCTCCGAAGCTGTCTTGATTGCAAAGTTACAAATGTCGTCTGACAAGCACGCAAGCGACTTCATAAATTTGTTGATTTTCGATGGGGTGTAACGGGAAATAATTCCTGTCTCTAAGCTCTCATCAAGTGAAAGCGGTTCAGAAACTTCAAATTCTGCTTCAAACATCAAACTGCATTTCAAAAAAATAAATAATAAACAAAAAATCACCGACATCCCAATTTCGTTTGTCGACCTTCTGCCACCTTTTCAAATATTATGCCCCACTTTATTTTCTGTGTTTGTGATCGCCTTCATGGCTTCCTCAGCGTCTGGGCATTTTATCGGCTTCGAGATGAAAAGGAGGAGGGTGAAAACTCCCAGATGCCGCCCTAGGGATGTTCGTTCCAGATCGTGGCAGTACAATGGGGATGTAGTACAGCAGGACTTTCTGAATGAAAGTGAATCTGCAACGTACATCCTGAGAAATAGAGCCAAATGGTCTAGCTGACAATAGACTGAAATGTTCCTACAGAAACAAGAGTAATTCAGAATTGTGTCAATAAAAAATATGAAATGTTTGTGCAAACAGCTATCTATAAAACTCTATTGGGTTTTTACCGAGTCTAGGCAAAAAAGGTGTGTGGGAAAACAGAGGGGTAGTGTGGCGTGATCCTCCTCGAGTGTGATGGCGGCCAAAATAATTGAGAAAATTGTACAGTCCACATATAGTAGTTTTATGTCAAATTCATGTGAAATAGCTATCAAACAATAGCTTTTTACACGAACAACTAGGAAAAGTATTATCTTGAAAAGCTATGAAAAATAGCTTTTTCTAGAAAGACATGAGTTTTTTTTATTCAGGGGATAGGTATTTAGCTTACTCCTTGTAGTGCGTGCGTAGTTATCAAGTAAGAGGAATCGGGCTGGAATACATGATATTTGCAGCCACTGCTATGTGAAACAAGGAAACTTGAAACTGCCTAACTTGGTTTTCTGAATTTCTAAATAAGATATGTTCTCCATAAGATACGGCCAATTACATAGCGCACTGGCCTTTGGTACCACAGGCCACAAGTTAATCCTGACGGAGGCATGCATTACTGATAGTGGTTCGGAATTCACGTTAAACTGTATGTCCCGGTCCAGTTAGCTTAAAATGTGCAAAAAATGATCGTAGAGGGACAAACCATCCCAAACCTTAAGATTTGTGAATGCGAAACAATAGGCTAAAAAAAGCCTTCTTTTCCTTACCCGTCTGGTTTGGTTTGTCGCTCTACGGTTATTTTGTGCACATTTTAGGCAAATTAGACCGGAACCTACAGTTTACTACTACAATAATCGTAAGTTCCGAACTACTCATAAACATCCATGCCATCATTACCCGTCTGAGGGAGGTTCAAGGTATTAACGGATCATGATGTCTATTAATATAAAAATAAAAAATGATAATGATAATAATAAAATTTTAATTTATTCCAAAGATTCTTTATTTTAAACTACAAAATATTTTAAAATAAAGATTGTTTTTTTAATTATTAAGGCATTTCATAATCTACGAACTGTTCTTAAGTCATAAGTATTTAGAATTTAATCATTTTTCACGCCTATTGATCTTAATTAATTCAACTCCATTATGCATTCAAATGATCATTGATAAAAAATAGATTTAAGCCGATTCCAACTCTTGCATTATTTCCTTCGATCACATTAAGAAGAACAAATTAGAAACACTCGGAATGTCGCCCTCCATACATGTTTTCTCGTTGTCTCGTCTGATTAGGTTGTTGGGGCCCCTAGTGTGATCTCGCACCAAATAAAGGACGTGACTTTATGACTGGAATCCAGTCACGTCTGATAAGAGTGCAGTGGAAATCTGAGAAAGTAGGTCAACAAGAAAAACTCTTCATTTCATGAAGTTCTCACTTTCCGCCCAGTTCTCAAAGATTTTTCAAATGCGATTTACTGCGGGAAGTGGATGTCTTCAATGAAAGATAGGCAATAAAAGTTTATGAATTGTTATTATAGACCAAATGTACAGATTTGCAATTTAAAAGTCAACATATATTTAGCATTTGAATCATCAGTTTTATGTAAAGTTAGTAGCAGATATAACTTAGCGTAGCACGATTGCAGAAAATATTTTTTAGTTTTGGTAAATATTATTAACAAAAAATATCTGTGAACAACTATAGGTTTCAGGTTTAAACTACTGATAAAAATAATTTAAATTGGCTAAATAAATCAACAATTTTTAACCATATATTTATTTCATTTTTAATTTTTAATATTTAATTCTAAAATATAATAGTAAAGTATACTCTAATAATAAATTAAAAATAATAATTAAAATTAAAATTATAAATTGTAAATTAATTTGTTAAATAAATTGGGTAACAATTATATTTATTTACTACTTTATTTTTTTTACAATAACCTAATTAATGTCGCCAATTAGGATTTTTTTAAGGCTGACGCCATCTGGTAACATATTAATATTATAGCTATAAAAATAAGGATTTTAAAAAATTAAATAAAAATAATAAATAATATAAAAATAAAATAATAATAACAATAATAAAATTTATATATATTCAAAGATTTTTGTCTTAAACAACAAAATATTTTAAAATAAAGAAGTTTTTTTTAATTGTGAGACATTTTTTTAATCTATTGTAAGAAAATGAACAGTTCTTAAGAGTCATAAGTAGTTAGCACTTAACCAATTTTTCACTCCGATTGATCTTAATTAATTCAACTCCATTAAGCATTCGAAATGATCAGTGATACAAAATAGATTTAAGCCGATTCCAATTCTTGTATTATTTCTTTCGATCCCATTAAGAAGAACAAATTAGAAACACTCGGAATATCGCCCTCCATAGATGTTTTTTCTTTGTCTTGTTTGATTAGGTTGTCGGAGCCCCTAGTGTGATCTCGTACCAAATAAATGACGTGATTCGACGTGATGACGATTTCAGATTTAAAACAATTCATTGAAAACGATTTAAATTGGGTCGAAAATAAATCAATTTTTATCCATATACTCCCAATAATTTTTATTTCACTTTTAATTAGATAATATTTAATTGTAGAATATAATAGTAAATTATACTCTAATTAAAAATAATAATTACAATTAATTAATAATAATAATTAAAATTACTAATTTATAAATTGTAAGTCAATTAATTTGGTAAATAAATTGCGTACAAATTATATTTATTTACTACTTTATTTATTTTTTTTACAATAACTTAATTAATGTCGCCGATTAGGCTTTTTTTAGTTTTGGCGCCAACTGGTAACATGTTAATCTTATAGCTATAAAAATAAGGATAATATTTAATTAAAAATAATAAAAAATAATAATAACAAAATTAATATATATTTCAAAGCATTCTTTATTTTAAACTCTAAAATATTCTTAAAATAAATATTTTTTTTTTTAATTGTTAAGAAATTTTTTAATCGATTGAAAGGAATAAAATTTTTAAAAAATAAGTATTAAAATTGCATTTAATTTTTTACGCCAATCTTAATTAATTCAACTCCATTAAGCAATCGAAATTATCATGGACATAAAATAGATTTATGTCGATTCCAACTACTTTATTTTTTTCGATCACATTAAGAAGGACAAATTATATTTTCCTCGGAATGTCGCCCTCCATAGATGTTTAATATTGTGTCGTTTGATTAGGTTTTAAAAAAGCCCCTGGTTGATCTCACACCAAATAAAAATAACTTTATGACTGGAACCCAGTCACGTAACTAATAAGAGTGCAGTGGAAATTGAGAAAGTAGGTCAAAAAGAAAAATTTTCATTTCATGAAAGTTTCACTTTCGGCTCAGTTCTCAGAGCCTTTTCAAATGCGATTTTTGCTGGAAGTGGATTTCTTGAATGAAAAATAAGCGATAAAAATTTATGAATTGTTATTAAAGATAAAATTACTAATTTGTAATTTAAAAGTCAAAATACATTTAAGCCATTACAATTCGTCAGTTTTCTTTGTGTTAGTAGAACAAATTAGAATAATCGGAATATCGTTGCTCGACGTAGAAAATTTTTTTTTTTTGTTTCGGTAAATATTGTAAAGAAAATATATGTGCACATTTAAAATTTCTGATTTAAAATAATTAGTTGAAAATAATTTAAATTGGCTAAATAAAGCAATAATTTTTATCCATACATTCCCAATAATTTTTATTTCATTTTTAATTAGATAATATTTAATCGTAGAATATAATAGTAAATTATACGCTAATAATAAATTAAAATAATAATTAAAATTAATTAAAAATTGTACGCAATTAATTTGGTAAATAAATTGCGTACAAATTATATTTATTTACTACTTTTTTTTTATTTTTTTTAAATAACTTAATTAACGTCGCCTGAAGGTTTTTTATTTTTTTTTAGGCTGGCGCCATCTGATAACATGTTAATATTATAGCTATAAAAATAAATAATATTTAATTAAAAAAATAAAATAATAAAAATAATAATAATAAAATTTATATATATTCAAAAGATTTTATCTTAAACTACAAAATATTTTTAAAGTAAAGAGTTTTTTTAATTGTTAAGGCATTTTTAATCCACTGTAAGGAATAAAAATTCTTTTAGTGTCATGAGTATTTAGCATTTAATCAATTTTGCACGCCAATCTTAATTAATTCAACTCCATTAAGTATTCGAAATTATCATTGTCACAAAATAGATTTTAAGTCGATTCCAAAACTTGTATTATTTCCTTTCGATCACATTAAGAAGGGACAAATTAGAAACACTCTGAATGTCGAATAGATGTTTTCTCTTTGTCTCGTTTGATTAGGTTGTTGGGGCCCCTAGTGTGATCTCGTACCAAATAAACGACGTGACCTTATGACTGGAATCCAGTCACGTCTTATAAGGGTGCAGTAAAAATCTGAGAAAGTGGGTCAGAAAGAAAACTCTCCATTTCATGAAGTTCTCACTTTCAGCTCAATTCTCAAAGACTTTTCAAATGCGATTTTCTGCTGGAGTGAATTTCTTCATTGAAAAATAGGCAATAAAAATTTATGAATTGTTTTTATAGATCAAACGTTACTAATTTGTAATTTAAAAGTCAATATATATTTGGCATTAGAATCATCAGTTTTATGTAAAATTAGTAGCAGATATAAATTGGCATAGCTCGATTGCAAAAAACATTTTATTTTTTGATAAATTTTGTTAATTTTATTTTTAAAAATATCAGTGCCCTAATTGAAATTTTCAGATTTTTAAAATAATTAGTTAAAAATAAATTAAATTTGCTAAATAATTAATTCTCCATATATTAGCAGTTATTTTTATTTCATTTTTTAATTAGATAATATTAAATTGTAAGTATATAATAGTAAATTATACGCTAATAATTAAGTTAAAAATAATAATTAAAAAGTAATTAGTTAATAATAATTACAATTAATTAAGTAATAATAATTAAAATTAATTGATTAATAATAATTAAAATTAATTATTTAATAATAATAATAATTAAAATTAATTATAAATTGTACTCAATTAACTTGGTAAATAAATTGCGTACAAATTATATTTATTTACTACTTTATTTTTTTTTTTTTTTACAATAACTTAATTCTTGTCGTCAATTAGGTTTTTTTTTTCTAAGGCTGGCGCCAACTCTGCCAGCATGTTAATCTTATAACTATAACAAATAATGATTTATTTAATTAAAAAATAATAAATTATATAAAATAATAATAATAATAATAATAAAATTTATATATATTCCAAAGATTCTTTATTTTAAACTCTAAAATATTCTAAAAATAAAGATTTTTCTTATTTGTTAAGACATATCTTAATCTATAGTAATTAATAAAAAAAGTTCTTAAGAGTCATAAATATTTAGCATTTAACCAATTTTCACGCCAATCTTAATTAATTCTACTCCATTAAGCATTCGAAATGATCATGCATACAAAATAGATTTATGTCGATTCCAACTCTTGTATTATTTCCTTCCGGTCCCACAATAAGAAGGACAAATTAGAAACACTCGAAATGTCGCCCTCCATAGATGTTTCTTCTTTGTCTCGTCTGGATTAGGTCGTCGGGGGCCTTAGTGTGATCTCATACCAAATAAACGACGTGACTTTATTCGGACTGGAATCCAGTCACGTCTCATAAGAGTGCAATGGAAATCTGAGAAAGTAGGTCAACAAGAAAAATTCTCTTCATTTCTTGAAGTTCTCACTTCCCGCTCAGTTCTCAAAGACTTTTCAAATGCGATTTTCTGCTGGAAGTGGATTTGTTTAATGAAAGATTGTAAAAATTTATGGTATGCTATTTATAGATCAAACGTACTAATTTGCAATTTAAAAGTCAACATACATTTGGCATTAGAATTGTCAGTTTTGTGTAAAGTTAGTAGCAGATATAACTTAGCATTGCTCGATTGTAAAAAATTAAATATTTTTGACTTTAGTAGAATTTATAAAGAAACAATATTTGTGCGGGAATTAAAGCTTTCAGATTTAAAATATTTAGTTGAAAATAATATAAATTGGCTAAATATAGAAATAATCCTCATCCATATATTCTCAATGATTTTTATTTCGTTTTTAACTACATAGTATAAAATTGTAGAATATAATAATAAATTATACGCTATTAATAAACTAAAAATAATAATTAAAATTAATTTAATAATAGTTAAAATTAATTATAAATTGCACGCAATTTATTTATCAGATAAATTGTCTGCAAATCCTGTTTATTTACTACTTTTATTATTTTTTACTCAATGACATCAATCAGTTTTTTTAAGGCTGGCTCCATTTAGTAGCATGTTAATCTTATAGCAATAACAAAATAAGGATTTTATTTAATAATAAATAATATAAAAATACTATAATAATTCTATAATAATAATAAAAATGTATATATATTAAAAGATTTTTTGATCTTAAACTACAAAATATTTTAAAATAAAAAGTGTCTTTAATTATTAAGGCATTTTTAATCTATTGTAAGGAATAAAAAGTCGCTCTACGGTTATTTTGTTAAAAGTTATCTTAACTGTTAAGACATTTCTTAATTTATATAGGGAATGAAAAATTAACAGTTCTTAAGAGTCATAAATATTTAGAATTTAATCAATTTTTCACACCAATCTTAATTAATTCAACTCCATTAAGCCTTCGAAACGAGCATGCATACAAAATAGATTTAAGTTGATTCCAACTCTTGTATTATCTCCTACGATCACATTACGAAGAAGGACAAAATTAGAAACACTCGAATATCGCCGTCCATAGATGTTTTTCTCTTTCTGTCGTTTGATTAGGTTGTTGGAGCCCCTTGTGTGATCTCGTATCAAACACACGTCGTGACTTTATGACTGGAATCCAGTCACGTCTCATAATAGTGCAGTGGAAATCTGGAGAAAGTAGGTCAGAAAGAAAACTCTTCATTTCATGAAGTTCTCACTTTCAGCTCATTTCTCAAAGACTTTTCAAATACGAGAAATGGATGTCTTCAATAAAAAATAGGCGATAAAAATTTATGAATTGTTATTATAGATCAAACGTACTTAGTTGCAATTTAAATGTCAACATGCATTCGGCATTAGAATCATCAGTTTTATGTAAAGTTAGTAGCAAAGTAGCGTTGCTGTGTTCAGAAAATAAAATATTTTTAGTTTGTGTAAATTGTATTAAAAAAATATCTGTGCACAATAAAAGGTTACAGATTTAAAACAATTCGTTGAAAATAATATAAACTCTCTAAATAAAATCAATAATTTTTATTTTGTTTTTAATTAGATAATATTTAATTGTAGAATATAATAGTAAATTATACGCTAATAATAAATTTAAAATAATAATTAAAATTAATTAATAATAATAATTAAAATTAATTATAAATTGTACTCAATTTATTTGGTAAATAAATTGCATACAAAAAACCCTGTTTATTTACTGCTTTATTATTTTTTACCGAATTAAAGACGTCAATCAGTTTTTTAAGGCTGACGTCATCTAGTAGCGAGTGGATCTTATGGCATTAACAAAATAAGCATTTTATTTACTTAAAAATAACTAATATTTTTATACTTTTAAATGAATGAATTTATAAACAATGAATTTAAGAAACTAAGTAATAAATTCAAAAAAAATTCTGAAGTTCTCTAAATATTATAGCTTTAAGTTCGACTGAAATGTAGACGCATACATAAATATATAGATTTATATACATAGGCAGATATTTTACTAAGAAAATTATCTTTTAAAATAAAAATAAATATTATTCATTTAAGTCGACTTCAATTGTAGTCTTATAAAGAAAGACTGCAATTTTTATTTCCTTTTTTTTTTTTCAAATTTCATTATTAATTTGTTAATATTTAATTATAGAATATAATTGCATTAGTTTGGTAAATAAATTGAAGAACAAATCATGTTTATTTAATGCTTTATTATTTTTACTATAAATTTATTACTGTTAAAAGTCAGGGGTTTTTTAAGGCCGACATCATTCTGGTAGCATGTGAATCTTATAGCAATAATAAAAAAAAAGGATTTTATTCAATTAAAAAAGAATATTTTTTTTCATAATTTTCGCCTACTAATTTTGTGAAGTAATAAATTCCGAAAAAATCTAAAGTTCTCTAAATATTATAGCTTTTAAGTTCAACTGAAATATAGACTCATACATAAATATAAGATCTGTATAACTAGATATATTTTGCCAAGAAAAATTAGCTTTTTAAGTGAAATATATATTATCCATTTAAAACAATTTATCAGACTTCAATTGTGGTCATATAAAAAAAAGAATACAATTTTTATTTTTATTTTGTCATTTCAAATTTCATTTTTAATTAGTTAATATTTAATCGTAGAATATAATAGTGTTAGTTTGGTAAATAAATTGTGAATGAGTCCTGTTTATTTACTAGTTTATTAATTTTTGCAATAACTTAATTAGCGACACCAATCTGTTTTTTTAAGGCATGACGTCATGTGAATCTCATGGAAATAACAAAATAAAGATTTTATTTAATTGAAAATAATAAATACATTTTTTCACAATTTTCAGCTAAGAATTTGTGAAAGTAAAAAATTTAGAAAAAAAAATTCTGAAATTCTGTAAATATTATAGCTTTTAAGTTCGAAAAAGAAATGTAGATATATAAATATATACATTTATATAAATAGATAGACATTTTGCTAAGAAAAATTAGGTGTTTTTAATGGAAATAAATATTGTTCATTTAAGATAACTTGTCATACTTCATTTGCAGTCTTAAAAGAAAAACGCAAATTTTTAATTATTTTTTTTTATTGCGAACAAATCCTGTTTACTTTACTACTTTTTATTATTTTTTTGCAAAAATTTCATAAAAACTGATTAGCATTGTTAATTGAGTAGCATGTTAATCTTATAGCAATAATAAAATAAGTATTTTATTTAAATTAAAAATAATTAATAAATTGTTTTTCATAAAGTTCGGTTACGAAGTTAAGTAATAAATTCAGAAATAAACTCTGAAATTCTCTAAATATTATAGCTTTTAAGTTAATATTATTAGCTAAATTAAATATTATTAGCTGAAATGTAGGGTGTACATAAATATATAGATTTATATAAATAGATATTTTGCACCAAAAATTACCGCAATTTATTTAACAAATAAATTGAGTACAATTTATAATTAATTTTTTAATTATTATTATTAATTAATTTTAATCATTATTTTAAATTTATTATTAGCGTATAATTTACTATTATATTCTACAATTAAATATTATTTAATTAAAAACAAAATAAAAATTATTGCTTTATTTAGCCAATTTATATTATTTTCAACTAATTGTTTTAAATCTGTAACCTTTTTATTGGGCACAGATATTTTTAGCTTTTCTAAGTAAAATAAATATTAATCATTTAAAATAACTTGTCAGACTGCATTTGTAGTTTTACAAAGAAAAACTAATTTTTTTATTTGTCTAACAATTATCTGAATTATTTTGGAGAGAATTCCTTTATATAATATTTGCGATTTTTTTTAATTTTTTTTTATTCAAAATTATTTTTGCGATTCAAAAATTATTATTAAAATTTCATAAGACGTTGAATTACTAACTATTGATATCTAATAATGATTTTAATACTAAGCTTTCGTTATCTAGTTTATGAATATTAATATTCTATTTTGAAATAATCTTCAATGAGTTTGCAATATCTTAATTGACAGAAAAATCTACCCTAATTATCTGCCCTAAATCTATCTAATTATCTACCTAAGTTAACTATTCAGTGTATTAACTTTTACATTATTAATTTTAATAAGAATTACATTTTTAATAAAATATAAATATGGGGTAATTTGAATTGCAAGGAGAGATATTTAAAATAACGCTTAATTTGTGTAAAAATACTTTTTAAATCAAATAACTCAAAAAAAATTGAACTATTTTTTTTTTTTTATTAAAATACTATGTCTTCGTCTTAAGGTTTAAAACGCTGAATTAATACAGTATTCTTAGCTCTTTAATGAATATGTTCAAATGCGTTTCTTTAATTTTAAAATTTTCAGTATAAGACAGATGTTATAATTAATGTGATTAAAATTTCCGGAAATTTTGAAGAAGAAAAACATAAAAAAAAAATACGGGTTTTCTGTGGAGGAGAACAATTGAAATTAAATATTATTTTATTTTAATTTCCTGAGGAAATTACTTTTCGAATTATGTAAACATATTCTCAAATACTGGATTCAAAGTGGACAAGAAAGTAAAAATATGCATATTTATTCCTTCATGCATTTTATCTGATTTTTTGTGTATCCCTTTAAGGGCAAAATTTTGTCCCTATCCCTATTGTAGCGGGGGGGCCCGACTACGATCAAAATTCATTTGACTGAGTAGAATTATTGTCCTTTGTTTATAAACATATCTGTATAATTTCTGATTGGGAAAAATTATTGTTCGCTGCGGGGATTCCGTTAATTAGCAGCGTGGGTTAATGATTAGGGTTAAATGATGTTGTAAACATTGGTATCGCAAATATGTATACTTACTTTCATTTTCAATCTATACTACCTTAAAAATAAATTAAAAGTAATTTGTTTCCTACTTAACTTGTAAAATTATTATTTGTAAGATTATATTTTAATTGTATTTTTATGATATAAAAGAATGCTTAATTGTCTCTCTCACTCTCTCTTTCTGTGGTTATTGAAAAATATCCAAATATAACAGTTTTAGGTTGTTCTACTCATAGAATGAACTTGCTTCTAAAAGACATTTAAGAATTTCCAACAATGTGAAGCATTTTTAAAAACTAAAACGAGTGAAATATAAATATAAATATTTTTTTTATATTTTCTAAAGCTATTCATATTATCTATGCTGAATTTTAAGAAAAAAAAAACAGAATAATGAAAAATTGGAAACCAACCAAACAACATCTTTTTTATACTGCCATGTATAATAAATTTGGCTGGAATAGTTATTATGTTTGTAAGCTTACAAAATAGGAAAAGGTGTCTTATCATAGAAAATTCAAACATAGATAAGAAAATTAATCGCCTACTATTAGATAATGATGTTTATTGGAACCAATTACAAATAACAATTTAACTCCCATTGATTCACCCATTAAAAAAAAAAGAGACAATAAAGCTCTGCTGTCAGAATTGTTGTAATAAATAATGATCCTTCTACTCCATCTTTAAATTGTAAAGAAGAAGAAAAGTTTTAAAGATATTTTGATTAAAAGAAATTTTTTTGTATCCTGTTAACCCTAGCAGTCGTAAATTTACCTGATTCCCAATATAAAGGATTGTTTATCTGATATTCATATTTGCAATGCTTTTGGTTACATAATTACAATAGCTTTTCATTTGGAACTCAACGTTGGGGACGTTACTACTAATGTTATCACTAAACATACTCATATTTTATGAGAAAGGTGAAGATAGTTTTTTAATTAAAAAAGACATATTTTAAAGTGATGTTGCTCAATACTTTATCAAAAAATTCAAATATTTTATTGAAAAATCGGTAAAATACAGACTGTATGCATAAATATTATGAATGTCTTTTTAACTAATAATTGCTACGTTTTCCATTTTTTTTTTTTTTTTTTTTTTTTTTTTTTTTTTTTTGCTTATTTTTTTAAAATTGCAAAAATAAAAAAAAAAAAAGGAGAATTTCAGAATTTCTCCTGGAAAAAAATTATGCAAAGCCCTTACAACAGTTTTTTATATGTTCTTTAGAAATAATTCTTATATATGAAAATATTTGTATTTTATGATGATTTTGTTAATACTTACGATGTTTTCAACGCCATTTAAACACTTTTATTTTGCATTACAAATTCAAATCTTACGTGAAATAGGACTTTTTCAGGATTTTGCAATAGGAATTGTCAGGATTTTTGTAAAATAAATTCAAAAGATTAAACTTAAATTAATATTTCCTTTAATGATTAAAAAGGGAAGAAGTATTAAAACTTCAATGATATATAACGCAATATTAATTCATTATTATTTAAAGGGAGGAAATTTAAATCTACAACATCTATTCAAACATTGTGAATGCGAATTAAGCAAAAGTTAATTTAATTGAAATAATTTTCAAATCAATATCGCTATTCGCAGAATTCACTTCTTCCAAAAATCAACAATTTAATTTTAAAGATTGAGGAAATACAATACTTCGAAGTTTGAGTATACGCAGGCAGTTTTAAATATTACCAATTTATTTCATTCTGATTTCAACCAATACAAATTCTAACTTTGAAGTTATTCACTGATTTAAAATTTAGGAATTAAATTCTAAATACAGTTATAATTTAAATTGATTAATTTCTCAAGCCATTTAAATCTGTGATGTAATGCAAAAATTTATTTTCTCGGAGATCTTATTTACAGAGATATGAACTCAAAATTTCAGGACTCTTTACAAAGTTAAGCCAAAGTGATTATTTCTCGAATAAATATTTTAAATTTCAATGCAAGAGGTCTCACCTTGTCTATTTGTAACATATGTAATCCTCCAGACGACATGTGTTGAAACACTATCATAATTTAGTACTAAAGGGCGACTAATTGAAATTTCAAAACTCATTGTGAAATAATATTGCCTCATGACGTCATCAATACATTGTTGATATACATACGTAATTATATATAATGATTTTTTTACATATGTGAACAGAATATCATTTCAAATTCCTAATAATTAATGCTCCATTAATGATTCTCAAAGTAATTTATTTTACGTGGTGCTAGTCGAAAAGTTCCAAAAATTTAGTTGTAACTCTTTATTACCGCAATATAATTAATTAATTATTTTTGGCTGCCACTGTATTTTTAATACCGGAATTCATAACAGACATTGTAACTGTTGTCGAATGTTTTGAAAAAGATCAAAGGGCCCAACATTTCTTGAGACAATCGTTATTGATGACGAAACTTGGGTTTGCTCTTACGAACTGAGACAAAGATTCAGACAACGTCCTCTCCTCGACCAAAGAGATCACTTCATGTTAAATCCAAAGCTAAAGTGTTGCTCACAGCGTTTTTCGACAACGAAAGTGTGGGGGTACCATGAATTTGTTCCAGCTGGACAAACAGTTTACGACTTTTTGTACGTGAAAATTTTAAAATTCTGAAGGGAGGCAATCAGAAAAAAACTTCCTGTCAAATGGTAAGGAAGATTATCACTGCATCACCACAACGCTTCCTCCCATACATCGATTATTGTGCAGACATGGCTAACAGAAAAACTTTCCACTGGAAGTAGGCAATCCGAAGAAAACGTCTGTCAAATGACAGGGAGGATATTGACTGCAGCACGACAATGCTCCTTCCCACACATTGATTGTTGTGCAGACATGGCTCACTCAAAAACATTTCACTCCTCCATCAGCCTCCCTACTCACTGGATTTAGTATCATCAGATTTCTGGATCGTCCCCAAATCAAAATTGGTCTCAAAAGTAACTGTTTTGACACCATAAAATACATCAAAACCACCGAAAGATAACCACAACATCACTTTCATCATTGTTTCCAGCAATCGCAGAAGTGGCGAAATAAGTGAGTGTGTTACGAAGGAGCCTACTTTGAAGGCGATTAAGTAAATATGTACCTATAATGTGGTATTAAAGAGTTACAGTGAAATTCCAGAAACTTATTGTCTGTCGTCATATTACCTTTATCAATATTACTTCAATTTAGTAATTAATAATAACTTAATTGATACCATTTCAATTTCAATTAAAAAAACATAATTATAGAAACTTGTAATTCATGATAATTAAAATCTGTATGTTTTTATATATAAATATTTTTTTAATTTTAAGGCGTAAAAGGATTTGTCTATTTTTGAAGAAATCCATTATATTTAAAAAGTGAAACAAATGAGAAAATGACAAAGCTGTGATAGCATAATATTATTATTTGGTATTTTATACTAAGCCATTGAAAGTCAGTAACTCTAACAACATTTTATACAATTATCTTCATATTCATTAATACCCACAATTATTATCAAATAATTATTTGCATGTAATTTTACGATAAAAGTGTGACCTTTTTCTACCTAAAAATTGAAGAAATAGAAGTTATAAGACAAATCGTTTTATGTTTATGTAGGGATATAATCTGGAGTAAAATTGTTTGTAGTTGTGTTCTTATTTTTAATTTTTATATATTTATTCGATATTTTTAAAGAATTTAACATATAATATATGTTAAATACTTATAATAATATTATATTAAATTATTATTTATATATATTATTATATTATATATAAACATTAATATTATATTATATAATATTAAATTCAGTACATACCTGGATGGTTTATCTATATAGATAGATAGATACGGTAGGTATCTTTATATATATCATTCTTCTGTACACGTGTTTGTCACTAAACTCCTCCTAAACAGCAGACCGCTTTTGGTGAAATTTGTTGTGTGTGTTTAACAAAACATGGAAAAAGTTTTATGATATTCCCTTTGTTGCAAGTCGCCACCAGATGGTGCTGCAGTATATCAACTTCTATGCCGTTCAACCAATCGCTATGAAAATTGGAAAATAATATGTATTCGAAATTGGAAAATAGTTTCGCGCTATCCACTTTATTGTTACTTGCCACCAGATGGTGCTAAAGCATTTCATCTTATATATATTTCCAACGATATCCATGAAAATTAGTATGCATATATTGGAACATGGAGAATATATTTGCAATATGTAATTACATTTTTTAGTAGTTCAAAGTATACCGGGTTCTGCTAGCATATATATATATATATATATATATGCTATATATATTTCCCTATTTATATATATATATATATATATATATATATATATATATAGATAGATAGATACATATTATATGGGAAATCATATAACCATATATATACATATGATTACGATGTTTTCCTCTTCTATTTGTAGAGACTCTTTCTCAATATCATTCTCAATATTCGAAAATTCTTTATATTTCAATATGTTCACACTTCTTTTGGATCCATTTTGGAAAACTCTAATTTATTGTACTTTTAACCAATACAAAAGCATGGATTTCAAGCTACATAAAATGTTACGATTGCCGGATCAATACATTTGAGTTTCTTACAAAAAGTACCACCTTTTGCTGGAGAATCACGTATACGTGCCTAAATCGCTTTCAGATAAGTGAATGTAGCAACCATGTCTCCAAGTTTAATGTCTTCAAAAAGTTCTCTGAAATGGTGGTGGTAACAGCGCCTTCTCGCCTTTTGTATTTTCATTGGTTGCTTGCTTTTTTTCCTCTATTTCTTTAAACGTCGTGACATTGTCTATTGATTGAATTGAACTCTGTTCAATATATCTTGAGAAATAAATTTTTTACTGCAATGTAACACATACTCTTTTCCGCTGTTTTTCTGAAAGACTTTTTCTTTCATTATTTTTCTCAACACACTTCAAGGTATATGTTTAATCTTCGAGATCAAACTTATTCCAAATGTTTAAATGTTTCAATACCAGTAAAGAACATTTATTGCAGTGTTTATGTAATATTTAAATGCAGTATTTTTGCAATAGTTAATGATTACAATCTCCCTTATCGAGATAATAATGAATCCCAATTTCTTAATTAAATTAAAATTTTGAATATATTTATCTCTGTATATTAACCAAAAAAACCATTTGTTTAAAAAAAATTAAAGTTTTTATTATCAGTCATATGTATAATATTCACGAGGACTGGAACTTTAGCAACTCAGTATTTATTTATTATGTAGATCATTTATCTTAAAATATAGCAAATCTGAAATAGATTAAAAAAGCAAAAAAAATGTGAGCAAAATATGTGAAATATTATTTCAAAAGAGTTACCCAAATTTACCAGGTTGTTTTGATAAGCCAAATTCATAACCCTCACACATTTCACTAGTCAGTAGGACATCAATTTGGTTAAATGAATAATTGATCATGTTAATTGTATGTTTTCTTTGCTTAGGCTGAATATGACCACAAAAGTGAAAGACTCAAAGATTAAATAAAAATAAAGATTTAATAATAGAATAAGTGGATAAAAAAAAATATAAGTCTATAAATGATCATATTTACTAACAAAAAAAATAAAACAAATAAGAGGAAAAAAAAACAAAATAAGAAATAAAGATTTAGTCAAAATCTACGAGAAACTCAAACTTTTTGTAATTTGACAAAATTATGAGCGAAAACAAAATCAGTATATGTTTAGTACTTTGTATGCATACCTTCTGCATCTATAACAGCTTGTAATCTATTTCTATAGAGGAAACTAAGGTCTTTGTGTACTGTTGGGAATTTTGTGCCACTCTTGCAAGGTATAGTTTGACGTCTTTTTGCCCAAATTTTAGTTTCTTGATTTCTAAATCCAGAGGTGCCATAAATTTTAAACATTGATGTCAGGCGATTGAGGGGTTTTTGATTCAGGCGCATTTGAACTCGGGTGATTCTCTGTATGCTTGGGGTCATTGTCTTGTTGGAATGATGTTCCCAAGCCAAGATTTTGCACTGAAAGTTAAAAAAAAGAACGGCTGGTGGTCAATTCCATTAGCTGCCATACAGCCCCAAACTAAGACGCTGCATCCACCATGTTTTACAGTAGCAGTTAAATGTTGCTTTTCCAATTCAGTATTTGGCCTCCTCCACACAAGTCGTCGTCCATCACTGCCGAAAATGTTAAACTTTGATTCGTCGGAAAAATAGCGTTCCAAAACTCTTCAGATAAATATGTTTACCCCTTTCTCCTATTTATTTAGATGAATGGTTTCTAATGTAAATATTATTGTAAAATATTCAGTGCCATTAAAGTGAAAGCAACATCTCTAGCTATCTGGGGTTTATTTTAAAGAAACCCATTAGGTTTTATTGTCTTATTTTCGTTGATCCTGTTTTCTTGAACTTTTTACAACCAGTAAATAAACTTAGATGAACTGCACTGCATAGCAAAAGTTAAACCTTCATTTCAGCCATTTTTAACACTAAGACTCGATTTCGATGTCACTTTACTGCAGTAATAGTCTAACAAAAACTTTTGTAGTTTTCAGACTTTATACCGGTAGAGTTTCTTATCAGTCGAAACACGTGAATCAAAATTTGGAACCAGTTGAAACTTTGCCTGCAAATTTTCGTTTCTTTTTTGACATGCAAATTTTCGTTTTTGAAAGAAAAATATAGAAAATAAATTAAATTATTTTACAGATAGTAAAATGTCTTGTTTGATGTAACTCAATATTTAAGGCAATACTTTTTTTACCCACTGTGTTATGGAAATGTCCAAACAAGACGTTTACAATTTATTACATCAATGTATTTCTAGATTCTCTTATTAATGGAAGAATAAAGATATTAAATGCACAGCAAATCTGTCAAACCAACTTGCTGATCTCGGCGCTTCATTTACGTGAGTCTCTTCTTTTTTGTTGATATTTACGTGTTGAGTTAAAAAAGTATTTATATTATAAAGTAAAATAGTATTATTTATATTAATTCATAGTAAATTTTACTTTTCATCTTATTTTCTTTACTATTCGTTCGAATGTTTATTTTTGTACGAACAGATTCTTTAAAATGCCACGAAATTGTGAAAAATATCCAAACAATTTATATTACGTTTGTGGTGGAACTAGTGGGAATATTACTTTCTTAATAAAAAAATGCATACTTATGAATATTTCGGGTGTCAAATGGGACAAATCAGCACAATGAGTGATCAGGACAAATATTCGGTCCCTCATATTTGTTGTACGCCTTGTGTAACATTATTTAGTGGTGGAAAAGTCGAAAGTTTTACTGAAAAGTCGCGACATGTCCCATTTGCAATTTCAGTAATATGGAAGGACTATTATTTTTGTATGAAAAAAGTTCTGGGATAACAAACAATGCCAAGAAAACCATTAAATATATCAACCTTCCTTCAGCTATCGTGTTTATTCCTCACAGATACAATCTTTCAATTCCAGCACCACCTAGAAATTCGAGTTACTTTCAAAACACTTTGGCGATAAAGATTTGCAATTAAGTCCGGAAAAAGACGCATTTAAGTCCTAGAAATTGGTGGAGAGTCTACAGCACCTTACAGAATCAATCAGTTTGAATTCAAAGATCTAGTTTCTGATCTAAATTTATCAAAGGGTTAGGCAGAACTGTTAAAGGGTTGGAATTTTCTTAGGAAGGGAACAAAAATTTCTTCTTGTCGTAGATGGGAACAATATCTCAAAAGCGTATTTTCAAAGTACAAAAGTACTGTATATTACAAAGATATTTGTTTCAGTACTGTATTGATGTTGATCCATTACTCAGTGATTTTGAAGACAGTCATGATAATTGTTTATAAATTCCTCTAAACTCAAATTTTTCTTAATTTTAATGAGAAACTTTCGATTCCTTTTGTCTATGCAGCACATATGAAAGAGAAGTATGACCATATAAAGATTTTACTATCAAAGATACAATACCAACAGCAGTCTTGGAATATATATGCCATGAGTTGAAAATTATACCACTTTTGATGGGTGTTCAACAAGGTTATGCTAAATTATGTTGTCTATGAGAATCTATCTTTCAGTGATTACAAAAATCTATGTCAAAAATGAATGACCTAAATAGAAATCTCATTCCCGACAAAAAACGTAATTCTTAATAACTTGTAAATCTTGATCACGTATATCTTTCTCAATTGCCCATCAAACTAAGATTAATGAAAAATTTTGTTATGGCAATGGTTAAATGTGGTCCAACTTTTCATATACTTAAAAACAAATTCCCTGGGATCAGTGAGGATAAAATAAAAGAGGATATATTTATAGGGCCATAAATAAAGGTGTTTATGAAAAACCATGACTTTGAGAAATTTGAATGGTTTTGAAAAAGTTGCATGGAAATTATTTTGAAAAGGTCATAACTGAATTTCTAGGCAATAAAAAAGCAGAGAATTATTTACAACAATTTCAGAACAGTTTCCAAATTATAAAGCTCTGGGATGTAACATGTCTCTAAAAATACATTTTCTATATTCCCACTTTGACTTTGTTCTTGAAACTGTCGGCACTATGAGCTATTTCACCAAGTTATTTCAACAGTGGAAAAACATTACCAGGAAAATCAAAATCCATATATGCTTGCATCTTTGTGGACAATAAGAAAGGATATTCTTCAAGTAAATGCAGTATAAAATCGTTAAAAACTACATTTTGATTTAGATTAATGCATATAAGTAAATTAAATAGAAATAATCACTTTAATATGAATTTTTAATTTCGTATAACAAAAAAAAAAAAAAAAAAAAAACTTACCTATTTCAAAATATGCAATGGAAATTTGAAATCAGAACCAATGTTACAAAACAAACAGCCATTCGAATTAATAACAGACAAAAATTTAAATTTATTGATCAATGTTAAAAAGTTTTAAGGCATTTTAAAAGTATTAAAGTATGTAAGGTATTTTAAGTATTTTTTTGTTGTATTTATAATTCAAATAGAACGTATTACTCCTGACAAATCTTCGAAATGTTAAAAATATTTCAATCACTTTTTAAATATTGATGTTTTTCCCAATATAAAAGGACTTTGTGTTCAATGTTATATGCATTAAAATTTTATCCAATTCCTTTCTTCTTTTAAGATAATATTATTACATTAAAATCCTAGATGATAAGATATTTTCTTATCATTTTAGGTGTGCATGGTATAAAAATGAAAATCCCATTTGCCATAAAATATAGCTTGAAAGCGGATACGTTTTCATAAAGGAAGGTTAAAAACGACATCATATAAAACATGGAAGTTTAAATAACATATAGAATTAGTAGCACTATTTCTGTTTACTAAAAGCAACGTCTTTTGAAGCAAATACAAGCCTAAATAAGTATATTATTAGTAGCACTATTTGATTTTATTGAAAGCAACATCTTATAAAAAAAGGCAAATATAAATGATGATTGTTATTTGCAGAATTATTCGATTTTATTTCAGGATTTATTTGAAGATGAAGATGGATCATTTAATTTCTTTGTAACAAAATCAATTGCGATAGAAGAATCATTATGGCAAATCAACGAGTTAAAATCTCAATTGCGAAAACAATTCGAAGCAATTCCCATTGGCTTTGACTCAAAATACTGATTTAGATTGATGATAACAATAATCAATAACTATTTCCAATTGTCTTTTCATAAACGTTACTTAATGTGACGGAAAAAAATTTATCTTTTTATACTTTCCATTTCAAATACATTTTTTTTATTTCCAATGACAGATTACAATAAATAATAAAAGAAAAAAAGAAAAAAGAACACAAAGAACATGAAAACAATAACGAGAATAGAAAGAAATCACATAGCCCATAAGGGCCCTAGCCTCCCAGTAACGGCCATTCACAGTAGAGGATTTCAAATACATAAAACGTATCATTTTACTTATACATAAAAGAAAGTAAACTATTTCCTGACTATCTCCGTTTGTATGTAACGAAAAATTACAGTTATTTCTTATTAATGTTTAGAGGCATAACTATACTATCTGAAGCAAATGGCAAATTTCTGTGAATGGGGCCCAGTGTAAAGTATCATCATTTTTTGTTTTTAATAGAGTACTACCTAAAGGTGTCTTTAGGTTTACAATGTCCATTTTCGATCACGTTTCACTTGATCATTTAATACTTTAAAATGACCCTTATCAGTAATGTATGACGAAAATGTAAATTTTTAAGTCAATTTCAATGATTTTGATTACGTGCATAAGTTGTACAGTGCTGTGCTAATACTGAATCAGTGTTGCTATACTACCACTTTTGGTTCGACTAATTTCTTCATTTCCGCGGCATTGTTAATTTTTTCTTCCTCACTATTGACTTATTTTATTTATTTATTTATTTTCCTCACTTTTATTATTTTGGCATCTTTCTGTTTCGTGTTTCACTCCCATTAAGATATTTTCTATTAGACATGTTATTATCTAATTTCAACAATCAACTCATTAACTTTACTACTGATCACGGATCCGATGAAAGAAAAAAGTAAGATAATAGTGACGTGTGGAGAATCCGCGAAACAAGGGACTTCCCTCTTTCTGGAAGTCAGCGAGAATTCCCACTTTTAACTTCGAAATTATTCAAGATTCAGGGGAATTCCATAACAGGGGAATGTGCCAGTGGCACATGGGTAGCAACGAGAATTCCCACTTTTTATTTTGTAAGTATCTCTCCACGAACCAGAAATCGGGGAAGTCCCTAACATCGGAATTACCCTTGTGTAACTATTTCTATTACCAGATTATTATTACCAGATGCGATATATTTTTCATACAAATGAATAAAATCAAAATCTTAATACATATATTTTTTAATGTATCCCTTTGAGTACCTTGAACTTATTAAACACAGAATTAATAAATTTCACTTTATATACATATGTCAGATGTTACTTTTTAAGCAAAGAGAATCTTTTAAAAACTCCTAAATTAATGTACTTCATATTAAAGTACCATAGAAATAACAACATTAATTATTGCAATAAATGATACATTTTACCTGATTTATTATGATTATTTAATTTCATTATGGTATTTGGGCATATATGGCAAAACTGGAACAATATAGCAAAGTTCTCTTTCAATAAGATTATAAAAATTCAAGAATGTTGTGGAATCCTAAGATTGTTATCTCTTCGGAAACTAACTCAGAATTGCCGAGTTATATACGTAGATATGTATTAGTAAAAACATTTCATACAAACATTTTCGTACAAAAATTTTTTCATCAGGGGCAGTTACGTTAAAAACACTTCTCAAGTATGATCAAAACATCATTTATAGCTTTTTTTGGCGTGAAACTCAATCTAAAACACAAGAATAGTATCTTTTCCTACGAAAAGTGTCTCATTCTCTATTCACGGCTATGGGATGAAATGTTTGCGAAGGGCGGAGAGAACCATTTATTTTGTCGGAAATGGCCATCTGGACTTCTTTTGTCAACGTGGTGCTTTTTGAGACGTTTTTTTTTTTCTGCTACATTTGTTGCAAAACCAGTTCTGAATATTTGAAAACCAAAGTACGTATCAAATTGCTTTTTGATTCAAGTGGTGAAGTCTCATCGATAAAAATTCAATTTCCTCCAAGTTGCCTATAACTTTCTATTTGCAGATTTATATACGTAAACGAATTGAGAAAACCGAATGTTGGTAATTTTAAACAATTGGCGTATTCTGCATTTTCCAACAAACACAAAAGATTCTACGATGACGTGAAACAAAATTCAAATTTTCCTTATCTATTCTGGAAAAACATTATTATGACTGTAATTGTAAATAATATATTGTACCAAATTAGTTTTTTTGCTTTCTTAGTGTAAGGACATTTAAAAAAATAAAACAAATCCTAAAAAATTCTTCAATTTAGTATTGACTACATAGTTATTACAACTCTAACCTTTCATTAACAGGCTCAAGCAAGTAACTTGCGGGTCAATTTCAAGGATAATTGCAAAAACAACAGCTGCGTTGTTCACAACACTTAGGAACTAACCCTACTACTACGATCATTATTGAAAACCTTTTATAGGGCTTACCGAAAACAATAAGCGTCTAATGGTGAAAACTAGTAAATTTGTTTTTAAACTGACACAGCATCCATTGTATAACAGTAGTGAAATCGATCAATTTGTTGCCAATTCTTTTTGATAATTTGGTGTTATTTAAATCTTTTGGATTCACAGGGTTATTTAGGCTTTGATAATGTTTTTATTTTTATGTGTTGATTCAGTAATGTGTATTATTTTAGACAAAACCTCCACAATGCAAACGTAATTGTTAAACATAAAGTAATATTAATAGCTGTTGTGAGCAATATGAAAATTGCTTCCATTTGCAGCTCAGGGATTTCATAAAACTTTGTGCAGTTTTACGTTTTAAGCAGGGCAGTCTTCTAAAAACTGTTGAACTAATGTACTATATTTCGAAATACTATAAAAACATCAAGTTTAGTGATTGCAGTAAATGATGTATTTTACCTCATTTGTTATGATTATTCTATTTTATTATGGTATGGAACAGTTATGGCAGAATTGACAATTATGGCGACTTTTACCAAGATTATAAATTGAAGAATTTTGTGGAATACTAGTATCGCTGCCTCTTGAACTCAGAATTTCTGAGTTGGATATTGCAAATATTCGTATTTATTTTTACTTATTTGTTTCTATAAATAAAAATAATAATTTTCGTCTATACTGGCTGATGAATTTATTCATAACTTTATTAGAAAAAGAAATGGAAAACAATTAAAAACCTAATTTTTAAACCCTATTAAAACCTATATTTTTTAAAACCTTATTTTATTTTAACCATATTTTTAAACCCTATTAAAACCTATAATTTTAAAACCCTATTTTATTTTTAACCCTATTTTATTAAACCTTTTTAAGTAAAACAGCTTCAGGTCATAATTACCTCAGTGTAATTTAAATGCAATAGAATCTCTACCCTAATTCCTTCAAGTTTGGCAATTCTGGAAATTAGAAAATCAAAAATAAATTCATGAATTCCTCTAAGAAGTGTTTGAGATTTTTCTTTTTAATTCGTTCAAATAATCGAGCATAGAATTGAAATTGCTATAGTGTGTGTCAAAATTAATATTAATATATATATATATATATATAAATAAATTAGCTAAATATAAATATATATTTATTAATTTGGGATAAAGCTATTAAAGCAAAGGTTTGCATTTTAACAGAAGATTACACCACGTCACGCTATATGCATGATGGATTATTGTGAAACAAAAACAATTTTCCCAAAAGAGGAAGTCAAATAAAAATTAAACCATACGAAATTATAAGAATAATAAATTTAAAAATTTCATACATGCTTACAAAACAATAACAATTTTTTAACAAAATAAAAAAATAAGCATGTTATGTAAATTTTGAAAATATATGTGAAAATATTTTAGCATCAAAAACAAAATTTAAACAATTGCAATTAATTTCGCGATAGTTTTCTCTTGTATACATAACATAAAAATTTACGTATGAATTTAGTCCAAGTTTTAACAATTCTATTATACCATATAAAATTCTACCATTTATAGTTCTTTTCGCAGAAAATGTTATTTAGAGGTATTCAATAAAAAATGTGTACTACTAGCTGAAAGTAACATATTTTTATGCTGTATATAAGTGAAGTATTTTTTAAAAAAGATCTTATTAATTTCGTATAACTCCGAATTTAATTTGATGCAATGTTATTGTATTTAGAGGAAATGTTGGGCTTAAAACGTTTTTGTAAGTCAATGAGAATAGGGAAAATCTTATTTCCTGTTTCTGGAACCTAAAATTACTTATTATGGCCGCATTGTGCAACTTAATGCGTCTCCCTTCTCCCCAAATCAAACAGCATTAGAAATTTTCTATAATGCTGTTTGATTGATCGTGGAATATGTTGTATAAACGGTCAAACAGGTTGAAAGCATAATCGCCCAAAAAGGGATTACAAATCCAAATCTACTTTTATTTTTAAGTACAGACTGTAATATTTAGGGGCCAATTTTCATTCATCAGTTTAGCTATCTCAAGTTGCTCTTATTATATGAGACATTAAATCAATTAAAAATAACATAAATGAAAGCAGATTTATTATCCAAAAGTAAAAATACTTTTACGATTGGTAATATGATTAATAAAAAAAGATTAATGATTTTTTTCCATGAAGTTCAACAATAATAATTGAGTTTTTAAAGACATAAAAAATAATTTGAATAAATGGATATATTTAAACATCTTCAGGGGTCTGATGGCCGAGTGAGTAGCACTATGGAGTTCGGTACCACAGAGTTCGAGATCCCGCACTGCTAAAGAGGTTTCTAGTGGTTCGGAATCCAATTTAATCTGTAGGTCCTGGTATGATATGACTGCAAAGCGTTGGGTATAAGGCTGACAACCACAGACCGTAAAAGCATCATGGAGCCAAATCAGACTTCTACAAGTGCTCCATCACAACAGAAGCTGCCCCTCCCTTTCCCTCCTTCTAAGAGACCACATGGGTTCTTGTACTTGGTCAAGATCAGGGGGTGGCCAACCCGCATCCCGCCTTGAACATTTTTCCGGCCAGTGAGATTTATCACACTTTTACAAAATGTATTTATTTTATAATGGCCAAAGTAGTGAAAAACCAATGTATTAAAATATAAATTATGTGCGCATCCCTATATTCAAAAATTAAAAGAAATTGTTGAAATTATGAGAAAAATTAACTTTGAATTCAAAATAATATTCTTGCGAATATAGGACAGATATTACCTGTTTTATTTATGAATTTACAGTTATGAGTTCGCAGAATAATTAAATTATATTCTGGGAACTCATGACGCGCGCTCATAGATTTAAGTGAAAGATTGAAGTGAAAGATTGGAGAAACAAATATCGCACTAGTAAAATAAATATTTTTGGATGATTTCATTTTTTTATTTCAATGATATATATTTTTTATATTTCATTTTTAGTGTTATACAATATATTTCTTTACAATATGCGTTTAGTATCATTATTATTGTATTATATACCTTTACATGTAAGAATAATAGTAAACATAAAAATAATAGCTCATTTTGTTTCAATTTTCACTCCAAAAAAATTTCTATTGTATTGTAGGTCAAAATCTAATATAGGGATATATAATTTTATATGCGGAGTTAAGATACATTTCCAAAGTGGTCCGCAAGAGCATTTAGGTTGGCCACCCCTGATCTAGATGTTGCTGTCTATCAAGTAAGATAATATACTTTATTAGATAAATTAATCCAAAAGTCTATCAATCTGTTCAACGCAATTACATTTTGAGCTAATAATTTGACAGATCAAAACTGCATTAATTTATTTGAAAATTAAAAAAAAAATATATTTATGATATAATATGCAATAATTCAAAGCATTTAAATTTAAGGCAAAACAATTAAACAAGTATTTTTACATTAATACTGCTAAAATTATTCGTTTAATTAATTATTTATTATATTTTCATACTATTTTAAAAATCTGCCAAGAATATTTTTGACATAATTTTTTTATTTAATTTAACAGAAAAAATTTAGCATTTAAGCGAAATTCGATAATTGCCGTTACAATTAGAAAAAATATACATTTGAATAAAAAATGAGAAAATTATATACTTCGAATATGTTTAATTTTTATACTTAGTTATATGGAGGCATTTTTTTTGAAAAGTTATAAGAGTAACATAAGCTTTAAAAGTAAATATGAACTTAAAAATTAATTACCTCTGTCCAGAAAAGAAAAGATTTTTTTGTGGTAGTAAAATGATGAAATAAGACTTTTGGAAACCAGAACCATTTTTCTTCCTCTCAAATTTGCTTTGTTCGATAACTGCAACTACAGAATCTTTAATATTCCGAGCATTTTAGGTCGAGAAAGTAACAGCCCTCTTCATTGGGATCCTTTTGGCTTTATTTTTATTTTCTAACAATGCAGTGTAAAATTTATGCCTGCATTGAAATTCATTTATAACAGAAATAGTATTTAGTAGAAGAGGTTTGGCGTTTTCATTTTATTGTTATAAGAATAACGAAGAAAACTTTTTTTTTATTAAATCCTGAAAATGTTCATCAAATTTTATAAGCTGTGAATAAGATAAATTTTAAATAATTTGGTTTGATGTTTAGGATGAGGCATCAACAATTTTTTTAAATTTAACAAGATTTCGAAATAAGAAAAAAAGTTTAAGCTAAACTAATTTTTATTGAAGGAAAATATGTTTTATTAAGTTGAGATTTCAATAAAATTATCCAAAATTTACATTTTCTTATAAATTTTGGTATAATGGTTGTTTTGGTTAAGTGATAGGTTAAGTTTGGAAATTTAAATTAGTAGCAGAGTTTTACAGCAAGGATGCATCGAAAGCTATCGTAATCTTATTGCTACTACGAGATGTTTTGGCATTAATAGTAGCATAACTATCAGGTGGTAAGACATGCAAATTGTCGCATTCTCTGTACCTAAGCAGAAATTCTTTGAGTAAAAATAATTGAGATGTTTCCTATAAATCACGCGAAGTCTTATGAAATCCCTAACAGGTAAATGGTACCAGATTTTATATTGCTAACAACAGCTATTAGTATTTGTTTAACAATAATGTTCTTATTGTGTAGGTTTTATCGAAATTAAAGCACATTACTGAATCTATATATAAAATCAGGGCAAACATTATAGGCATTTGCCTAAATTACAATATAAAATCCTATGAGTAACGCCAGATTTAAAAAAAAAAAAAAATTGGAAACAGAAACTGCTGTTGGTCATTGGATGCTGTATAAGTTTAAAAATGAACTCCCTAGCTTTTCATCGTTAGAAATTTTGTGTTCACAGTAAACCCTTTAAAGACTTTCCACAATAATGATCATAATAGTAGGGTTAGTTCCTTAAGAGTTGTGAACAACGCAGTTATTGTTTTTGCTATTATCCTTGAAATTGACCTGCATGTTATTTTGTTTGAGTCTGCTAATGAAAGGATAAAGTTTTAATAACTTTGTTGTCATTATTAAATTGAGGAAGTTTTTAGGATTTGTTTTATTTTTTTAAGAAATCCATGCACTAAGAAACCTAAGAAACAAATTTGATGCAATATTTTATTTACAAGTATAGTCATAATAATGTTTTTTCCTGAGTATATAGGAAATATTTTTTGTTACAAATTATCGTAGACTATTTTTGTATTAGTTATTACAGTACAAAATACACCATTTGTTTGAAATAACCAACATTCAGTTTCTCTATTTGATTACGTATATAAAGCTGCAAATAGAAAGTTATAGACCGCTTGGAGGAAATTGAATTTTTATCGATCACACTCTAGCATTTGAATCAAAAAGTAATTTGATACGCATTATGGTTTTCAAATATTCATAACTGGTTTTGCAACAAGTATGGCAGAAAATATGAAAAGAGCGTCTCAAAAAGCACTATATTTGACAAAAGAAGTCCAGATGGCCATTTCCGACAAAATAAATGGTTCTCTCCATCCTCCGCAAACATTTCATCCCACAACCGTAAATAGAAAATGAGACACTTTTCGTAGGAAAAGATACTATTCGTGTGTTTTAGACTCAGTTTCTCGCCAAAAATGCTATAAAGCATGTTTTGATCATACTTGAGAAGTGTTTTTACATAACTGAGTCGATTCTAAGTCGAAAGAACAATAGCAGCCTTATAAAAACGATGAAAGTAAATACTTTTTGTTGCTGAAGTCAAAATACAAAAGTTTTCAAAAACTGTTCACGAATTTAATATTTTATAGCATTTTTTTTTTTAATAATTTAATACATTTTCATATCATTCCAAATGTCTAAATTTGTATTAATAAAAATTGAAATAGCAATTCATTGTATGAACCAAAATACTATAATTCTTAATTTGATGAAACTTATTAAAGATAATATATTTGCAATTAATATTCGAATCACAGTTTAACTGCAAATAATTAATTATAGCATATATAATGAGATCTTTAATGAAAGCAATTGAAAAAAATTAATATTACTAAAACTTTTTTTATTCCAATATAAAGGTATTTTTCATTCATAAAAAACGTTTGACTTTATTGTAAACACTTAAGATAAAGCGATTTGAATTTCTTTTTATTACTTCAATAGCAAAAGTTATTTATCAATACAATGCAAATTAATTTCTTTTTATTTCATATTGACAATATTTAAGTTTAAGAAAATGGATTCTGAATAATTTAAAATTCCTATTCATTAAAATGAATAAATGACTCTGTGCAAATATTCAACAGAATAAATTTAAAATTCAAATCACTTTTTTTTTCTAAGAAATTCTTTTCTGTACATTTTCATACAAAGGGATACAACGATATTCATTTGGTCTTAAAAGATATTACTTTTCAATGAGAATGTAGATGGTTATAACCCTAAAAATATCTTCCTTGATAAAAAAAAATGTGTGTTATGGAAATAAGTTCTTTTTTTTAAATTCCTATACTGTTTACCTTATTTTTGAAAAAATTTCAGTCAATGCTGCATAGAGTTTTCAAAATAATGGGCCAAAAATGAAATAAGTTCATTCATAATCATAAAATATACTGCAAAAAATAATTTTATTATTCTATGTTGATGTTTTTAAAAGTTATTAAGTTCTTTTTTATCAAAGAATTTTCTTTTATTGACTTTTATTTTCAATTTAATAATTGTTATTAAAATAATTTCAGTAAGAAAAATCGGGTAAATAAGTGAATTTTGTGCAAAATTTCAATTTTTCTTTGGTAATTCAATATATTTTGCAAATTCTACGATTGTCTTAAATGTTAACGAACAAAAATATTTTAACAAATATTTTGTATAATGTAACATTATCTAACTAGTTTTACTTTCTTTTTTATTTTACCATTATTGTTTTTCTATTGTAAGGATTAATAAGTATTGAATAATTCGTTTCAAATCCATTATTTCCTTCATCACAGAAAATTCAGAAAGCGTTAATTACATAATATAGTGCCTTATATGAATCTGCTAATATGCATTTTGTTCTTCTCAATTTATTTATTACTATATTATTAATATTATTATTATTCGTTAGATTTTATCTTTCCATGCTAAGCTTTTACAAACATTAACGTTGATCATAACGATAACAATAACTGTTTTTAATTGTTTTTTATGGAATTGTGTTGGTACTCAAATTTAAACCCTTAAATAAGCAAAAACCCGATTCTAGAAAGATCACACTAAACCATCCTTCTAACACACATTAACCACTAAGAATTCCGCAATAACTCATTTAATTACATACCTAAAATTCGCATTAACTCATACCACATATTAACCTACAGGTTCGAATGTCTTCAGAATGAATGAGGAAACCCATACACATAAAACAAATCTAAATCAATTTCAAATATATATAAAATCTGTTTATTAATATTTATAAATTAAATAATTAAAAATACGTAATACAAATTATATTAGTACAAGTTATTTCAAATAAGCATTAACCAATATAATATATATACAACATAATGCAATCACAATTAATAAAAAAAGTCCCAACATCTCAACAAATAAATTTTTTTTAGTTATCGAATGCATGATATTTTTGTTTAATGTTTTCGAATTAGTCTCTATTTTTTAAATGTGAAAGGAAAAAAACTATTTTACTGAATTATTTAAATTATTGAATATTTAAATAATTAAATATTTTAATAAATAAGTTCATTCAAAAAGCTTACAAGTCTGTTCGACATATTTACATTTTGCACTAATAATTCACAACAAAATAAAAACTGTATTAATTTTTGGGAAAATTAAAAACAAATTATAAAATAATATGCCATAATTCTAAACAATTAAAAATATATTTTTACATTAATGCTGCTTAAACTATTCGTTTATTTAATTATTTTTCACATTTTCCCTGCCATTTTTAATGTCTGTGAAGAAACTTTCTCGCATAAATCTTTTTCATTATTTCAATGCAGAATTTTAACAGAAAGAAAATTTAACATTCAAGCAAAAATTCGATAATTTCAGTTACAGTTACAAAAAGTTTGGCATTTGATTAAAATAAAATGATATAATTATGTATTTCGAATATGTTTTACTTTTATACTTAGTTATAATTTTTTCCAAAACTGTCTCCGTATAACATAAGCTTTAAAAAGAAAATATTTAGTTAAAAATTAATTACCTCTGTCCAGAAATGGAAAGAATTTTTGTAGTAATAAAATGGTGAAATACAACTTTTGGGAAACCAGAAGCATTTTTTTCTTCTAGAACTTGCTTTGTTCACTGTAACTGTAAACCACAAAAGCTTTAATATGCCGACCATTTTCGGTCGAGAAAGTAACAGCCTCTCTCTTCATTGTGATCGTTTTCGCTCTATTTTTATTTTTGACAATGCAATGTAAAATTTATGCTCGCGTTGAAATTTATTTTATAACAGAAATAGTTTTTAGGAAAATAAGGTTTGCTTTTTCATTTTATAGTTAAAAGAATAAAGAGGAAAACTTTTTTATCAAATCCCGAAAATATTCATCACATTTTTTGAGCTTTGAATGAGATAAATTTTAAATAAGTTGGTTTGATGTTTAAGGTGAGGCATCAACATTTTTTTAAACTTAACAAGATTTAGAAATAAAAAAAAGTTTAGGTTAAACAAATTTTATTGAAGGAAAATATGTTTTATTGAGTTGGAATTTCAATAAAATTATCCAAAATTTACTCCTTTCTAATAAATTTGTGTTAAAGTTTTTTAAATTTGTTTTGATTAAGTGATGTGTTAAGTTTGAAATTTTAAATTAGTAGCACAGTTTTACAGCAAAGATGCATCGAAAACTATCATATTCTTATTGCTACTACGACATGTTTCGGCATTAACAGTAGCATAACTATAAGGTTGCAAACTGCAAATTGTCACAGGCTCCGTTTCATATAAACTACGTGAAGCTTCATGAAATTCGTAAAAAACGAATGGAAGTAGATTTTATCTTGTTCACAACAGCTATTAGTATTTGTTTAACGATTATGTTTGCATTGTGTAGGTTTTATCTAAGATAATGCATATTATTGAATCGATATATAAAAATTAAATCAGGCGAACATTATAGGCATTTGCCTACATTTCAACATGGCACCCTCTGAGTCAAAAAGACTTAAATAATGTCAAATTATGAAAATATTTTGTCCGCAAATTGATAGGTTTTATTTGTGTTGGACATTGGATGCAGTATGTTTAAAAAAAAAATTCTAGCTTTCATCATTAGTAATTTATTGTTTTCAGTAAGCCATGAAAATTTTATACGATAATGATCATAATAGTAAGGATTTTCCTTAAGAGTTGTAAACTACGCAATTCTTGTTTTTGTGATTATCCCTGAAATTGACCTGCAAGTTATTTTGCTGAGTCTGTGCATGAAAGGTTAGAGTTTTAAAAGCTTTGTATCATTACTAAATTAAGGAAGTTTTTAGGATTTGTCATACACTAACAAACCAATTTCGTACAATATTTTATATACAATTACAGTTATAATAAGGTTTTTCCTGATTAGTAAGAAAAAAATAATTTGGTTTAGCGACATCGTAAAATATTTTTGTATTATTTCGTAGAATTCAAAATAAGCTGATTGTTTAAAATAACCAATATTCAGTTACTCAATTCTATACGCATATAAATCTGCAAGTATAAAGTTATAGACAGCTTGGAGGAAATTGAATTTTTATCGATCAGACTTCACCACGTGAATCAAAAAGTAATTTGATACGTAGTTTGGTTTTCAAATATTCAGACTGGTCTTGCAACAAGTATGGCAGAAATAGGAAAGAGAGTCTCAAAAAGCACTGCGTTGACAAAAGAAGTCCAGATGGCCATTTGCGACAAAATAAATGGTTCTCTCCGCCCTTCGCAAACATTTCGTCCCATAACTGTGAATAAAAATGAGACGCTTTTCGTAGGAAAAGATACTATTCATTTGTTTTATGCCAAAAACTCTATAAATGATGTTTAGATCATACTTGAGAAGAGTTTCTACATAACTGAATCGATTCTAAGTCGAAAGCACAAAAACAACTTTATAAAAACCACGAAAGTAAAAAAAGGTTTTAGCTGAAGTGAAAATTCAAAATTGTTTAAAAAATAATCATGATTTTTTTTAATGATATTTTTATAACTAGTTTAGTTGGTTTCCATCTAATTTAAAAATTAGAAATATATACTATACAGAAATATATATATACTTTTCTCCCACGGACGTAATTAATTCTGCTGTATTAATTCCAAAGAACGGTTTTTAATAATATAAATTCAGAATATGCATTACTAACATATCATTAAACTCATTCGGAGCAGAGTGGAAGCGTAAGTTAGCTGACATACAAAACAATGCAGATCAGAAAGCCACTGGTTTCAACTTTAAAAAATTTAATGGTATTTTAATAAAAACTCTTTCATCAGCATTCAAATTGGTTGTTTAGAGTTTTGACTGTTCTTACTATTCAATAGATAAGGACAACCTGGGATCTATACATATTTCCCTTCTGCACAAATTCTTCTGGCAATTTATAGATGTACTTCCTTTTCTTTATCAGCTGCCCAATGTAGCATATGCCAGAGAGCTTTGAATTATCGTTACAAACCACTAAGCTAAAATTAATGCATGCCTTGTTTACTTGAGTTAGTGAAACTCGTCTTGTAAGAGCGGCCTGATAGCCAATTGGATAGCGCTCTGGCCTTTGGCACCACATGTTTCAGACTCGAATCCTGGCAGTGGCATGGAATCCAAGTTAAAATGTACATCCCGGTCTAATTAACCTAAAAGAGTGCAAAAAATGACTACAACAAGAAGCTATTGTCTTATACCAACAAGTTGCCAACTATTTTAAAAGACGCGATCGATTTCTTGAACTAAAATTAGATAATCAAAAAAAAAAAAATTCTAGTTCAAATTTTCCTTTAAACTGTTTAGTTCTGATTACAAATAAATTTGTGGAGAAATAATTGCATCTTACTGGTAATTAAACAGTTAAAAAAATAAATAAAAAATATTAAATAAATAAATAATAATAATAGTTAATATATAAAAATATTAAATATTTTATTTAATAAAATATTAAATAAAAAATATATAAAAAAGTACATTTTTTCGAGAAACAACAATTTTCCATTCTTAAGTCTCCTTCGTTAACTGATTAGATGTAAATAGAAGTTTAAAGATTTACATCATAATTTTTTTAACATCTAAAATGAACCCATTATCCCTCTTCGTGTGAACGGATATGATTCACTTCTAGAACAAATATTGCAATATGTTTGCTTGTCTTATGGGAGAGAATGAATCGCTTTTGCACTGAATTTATGTAATGTTATCATGTTACTGTAATGTATTACTATAATATATGGGAGTTATATATCAATTGAAATAAATTTTAAACCAGATGTGCACCAGTCTTGCATTTTGTCAAACTCATTGATAATTTCTATTTGAAAATTTTGAACTATTTGAAAACTTTGGCGATACTTTTTAATTATCATAATCCTGGGGTCTCCAAACTACGGCCCGCCGGAAGATTCTATCCGGCCCGCGGATAGAATTTTAATTTTCTACGGGATACAAATTAAAAGAAATATAAACTTATACATTATATATCCATCTCTTTTTCTACTTCGATTAAATATTATTTTTTTTTCTTCCTTTTTTTCAAAGGACTGATGTCCTTTTTACTTTCTTGATTTTTGTTCTACAAAACCTAAATCGACGGAAATAGCAAGCACTCAATCGGAAAGGATTTGCAAGTTGAATTAATTGAGTTACATTCTAACAATCATCTCAAGCAGTTGTTTCTAAATATGCCA
This sequence comes from Caerostris extrusa, assembly GCA_021605095.1. NCBI lineage: Eukaryota > Metazoa > Arthropoda > Arachnida > Araneae > Araneidae > Caerostris > Caerostris extrusa. The sequence continues at coordinate 107,003 of BPLR01021461.1, forward strand.
CACTTAAGAGTTTTACAAATCAATAACGAAAGTAGGTTTCCCAAATTCAATATCTCACGACCAGAAAATCAGTGCTGTGTTTGCTTTATTTGATATACGTGAACAAGTGTTTTCAACTATGAATCTTGGAAATAATTATGTCAGAAGTAGATGTAGACAGATGAGCATTTGTGATTCCTTATAGTGAGGTTCTCACTTCGAACCTCACTATAAGGAACTTTAAAATGAAATCTCGATTTCATTCTGCTCATTAACATATTTAAATTGTAATACTTGTTTATTGTTTTTAAAATTTTAGCAAAATTTTTCTTGGCCAAACTTTTTTTTTTTCAATTTTTGGCCCGCGACCGAAAAAGTTTGGAGACCCCTGTCATAATCCATTGATCATAATTTCATGCAATTAAACTGCCTGTTAATTTTTTACTAATATCAATTGAAAGTCTTCATTAGAGAATCATAAAACCTATTTCATGCTTGGTTTTATATATCAAATAATCACTGGAAATAATTTTATAAGATTATTGAAAAATTCAAATTCTTTCATTCAAATGTTTGTTTGGTTATTTTAAAATGACGATGCTTTTAATATGTTGGAATGTAAGATGGAGACAGAAAAGGATAATACAAAAATATATAGATTTCCTTTTCTAAGCCTGGTCACTTTGATTGTTATGTTTGATCTACAATTTTGTATAAAACGTAATCCTTTCTGGACCATTACACTGCCAGATTTCTCCCGGCAAGACAATAGTTCTGAAAAAAGATTTTCATCCGAGTTGCTGTCGCCATAGTGATATAAAAGAGAGAATTTATTCCTCTTTTCCATTTCCATACTTCAGATTTTTTATGATATGTCATTTCCCTGGTAATTTTATTTGGCGTTAAAGTATTGTCGCATCATTTTATTCTGCATCCAAAATAATGTTTTTTTAATACCTTATTGAAAGACGGAATATTCATATGAAACCTTCTATTTTTAACCTAAAACATAAAATTTTTGATCGTTCGTTTTCATATCTTACTTTGTAATAAAATAAGGGTTGTATACATTCTTTTTTTTTTTAATTTGGGAATTTTTTACACTTGTTCTCCTGTTAACTTCTTTGTAAGGATAGTATATTTTTTTCGAATCAAATATATTCGTTGTAATGATGTGAGACAAACAACCTTTCAGAATAAATTTCATGTGTACCTCTCCATATTTGCTTTTTCGCATTAAAGAAATCGGAAAGCTGTAATCTGACAATCAAACTATTAATGCAATACACTTTTATAATCTCTATATATTCTACATGTGGACATTAATACTTTTTCCGCTTTTATATTGCACGATAGCTAAAATGCGTTGTTATATTTTACGCTAGTTAGTGCACACTATATTCAAAATCTGTACCAAAAATTATTATAAGTAAAAATTGTGAAATATACTTTTAATTCTTTAAAATATATTTAGTCAACAGCTTCCATTAATTTCAATTGAAGCGCATTTATCTTTCTCACAAGGATAATATTCAACATTTTAAAAAAACAGGGCATAAAATACTAATCTGATATTATATTTTTCCAGATTCTCCCAGAGATATTTCATCCCGCTTGTTTAGAGATAATACTGGCCATACCAGTGTTATGACAGATGATGATCCTGAATCATTATCAAGATGGATCTTGGACATGAGGGTACTGACCTTCTTCAGAAAGCAAATCCGTTATCTTAAGACTCTCAAAGATCCAGCGTTGTCGTGCATGCAAATGAAGAGATGCCATTGGAATGAAGTGAAATTGCCTCGAGACTCAAATTCGAGTGATTCTTTCAAATAAACTGAGAAGCTGGACATCGAACATGTGAAGAGGTGTGCTGCAAACCATCATTCTGTCGTTCCACACTAGAAAACCCCTTCTGTCCTTCAATCATTCTGGTGGATGTCCTGTTGCGAAAACTTGGGAATAATCAATCTGTAAGCTTGAATATACTTTTTGGAAAACAAGACTTGACTTATACCTTTGTGGCTACAAAAGATCTACGCTGTATAAAGAGAGGTGATTTTTTATTGTAGGAAAGCAAAGATGCTACAAATCTCTGGTCGTCCTTCAAACGATTCTTTATTTCTTTAACATATTTAATTCGAATGTAATATAATGTTCCACAAGTAAAGATGGATGACTATTTTTTTTGGAAGGGGCAGTTCAATTTATATCTCCTTTCACTTGAAGGGATTTCACCTCTATGTTACGTAGATCTATTTAGATATATTTTCGATTTTATAATTTTTTTTTTTTTTTATATATATATATATATATTTATATTTTGAAATTGTTTCGAATTTATATAGACAGCTACTTCTTCAATAAGCAAGCTACTACTATAGGTTTCCAGTGAAGATGGATGATTTCTTTTTTTTAGGATGGGATTCAATTTATAATTGTAATTAATTTCAATTTATTTGAGAGTTCAATTTATATGTCTTGAACTCTTGAATTTGTACTCTCTTGTATTTGCTTGAGTCAATGATTAACGCAACTCTTAAATTTCTGGATAAGGAATGTAGAATATTTCAATGCTTATCATCAGTTCATCTTCTTAATTTGCGTTACAATATCTGCATTGCAAAAATGAACTGTCCCTGTGTTGTTTATGAATATGCGTTTTATTGGCCCTTTAACTGTCGGCTGATGTTACAAGAAAATCCACTTCTTTTTATTCTTCCTTCTCGTTTAATTTACTCCATGGCTGAATTTTTTCTCAGCCAGTAGCTTTTACACTTTTACTTTATACTTCTTTTCATTTTTGGATTGATGAAAGAATTGGTTACACCTTGATTACACTCGTCTAAGGTTTCCTGGAACTCAAAGTAAAACATGCAACTGAAGCCACTAGCGTATATCAAACTCGGATCTTTTGACACTCAGATTTCTCAGTAATACAATAGTTTTTTAATATTTGGAATGAGGTGAAGTTTTCAATTATTTTGAAAGAGATATTGTAAAAATTGCATTTTTTAATAGCGTAAGAAATGGAATTTGCTATTATCTCTTAAACATGTTAGTTAAAATATTTTTAGAGATAATCTCTCTATATAGCCATTGAATAGTATCAAATTTTCGAAATATTGAAAATACATCAGACACATTACTTTATGTAAAAAATAGATAAAACTCTAAATCAGTAATAAAAGGAAACCATAAAAGTATAGAAAATATATTCCGAACAAAGCCAAAAAGTATAATTTTGTATTATAAAAAATTGGAATATCAATTATTCATTGTATGATAAAGATACTATAATACTTGATTTGATAAATATTAAAAAAATATTATATTTGCAATTAATATTCGAATCATTGCTTAACTGCAAATAATTACTTATGGCATTTTTAATGAGATCTTCAATGAACGCAATTAAAAATTTATGTTACTAAAAAATCCTTGATTTGTATGTAAAGGTATTTTTCATTCATAAAAAATTTTTGACTTTATTATAAACAGTTAAGATAAAGGGTTTTGAATTTTTTTAATTTAATAGCTAAAGTTATTTTTAATGCAATGGAAATTAATTTCATTTTATTTCACATTAACAATATTTGAGTTTAAGAAAATTGATTCTGAATAATTTAAAAATTCCCATTCATTAAAATGAATAAAATTACTCTGAGCAAGCAACAGAATAAATTTAAAAATTCAAATCAGTTTTTCGAAGAAATTCTTCCTATACATTTTCATACAAAGGGATACAACGATATTCATTTGGTCTTAAAAGCTATTACTTTTCCATGATAACGTAGCTGCTTATAACCTTAAAAATAGCTTCCTTGAAAAAAAAAATGTTTTATTGAAATAAGTTTCTTTTAACTCCTATACTGTTTACCTACTTTTGAAAAGAATTTCTATCAATACTACATAGAGTTTTCAAAATAATGGGAGCAAAAAATGAAATAAGTTCATTCATAATCATAAACATACTGCAAAATAATTTTCTTTTTCAATGTTGATAGGCTGAGGACATATTAAGTTCTTTTTCTTATCAAATAACCTTCTTTTATCGATTTTCATCCTCAATTTAATAAATATTATTAAAATAATTTTAAGAAAATCGGGTAAATAAAGGAATTTTTCTTAATTCTTAAAATATTCAAGTAAAAAATAGTTTAATAAGCATCCTTAATTTTATAACTACTATCTAACTAGATTTTAACTTTTTTTCAGTTTATCTATCTTGTTTCTTCTCTTGTAATGATTGATATTTATTGAATAATTCATTTCAAATCCATCACTTGCTCCACCAAAGAAAACTCAAAAACCTTTAATCAATGTATTTGCCTCTTGTTAATCTGCTAATATACATTTTTTCTTCCGTTCATTTATTATTATTCATTAGATTTTGTGTTTCCATACTAGGTTTGTACAAATATTATCGTAACTATTAAATTAACTAATTTGAGGAAAATTAACGATCAACTTCAGTTCACAAATGAAGAAATAACAGTTACATTTAGCAATGATACTCGACCTTGAAGCTAAATGGCGTTAGAAATAGGCTGTTTTCAATATTGGCAGGGGGTTTTTTTTTTATTAAGGAACCTTCTTTTACGATTTTCATCCTCAATTTAATAAATAGTTATCAAAATAATTTCTATAAGAAAATCAGAAAAATATGTGAATTTTTTATGTAGAATTCGATTATCGTGTCTTTTGCTAATTCTAATATTTGTTTAAATAGTCAAGTACAAAATATTTTAATAAATTTATTTGATTATATAACTATTATCTAACTAGATTTACCTTCTTTGCAGTTTTTACATGTTGTTCCTTCTCTTGTAATGATTAATAAGTATTGAATAATTCATTTCGAACCCACCATTTACTACATCAGAGAAAACTCAAAAACCTTTAATTATACAACGTATTTTCCTTATATGAATCTGTTAATGTGCATTTTGTTCTTCCGTTCATTTCTTATTATTAATTAGATTTTGTTCTTCCATACTAGGTTGGTACAGATATTAACGTTGATTATAACAATAATCAATAAATTTTTGTATTTATTATTTTATAAAACTTTCTTAATGGAACAAAAATAAAACGAACTATTTATTTATCTTTTTCAATTTTCCATTTCAAATACATAAAACGTATCATTTTATTTTAGATACATAAATCGCAGAATAAACATGGCAATCTATTATCTCCATTTGAATGTGACGAAAAATTACAGCTATTTCTTATTAATGTCTAAACCTCTTAACGTAGCAACAAGTTTACAATTGTTTACGAAGCATCTTTCTTGTAAAACCTTTTTAATGATTTAATTTTTAAACTTAGTCCATATCACTAAACCAAAACACCATTATCACAAAATTTTACACGAAAAAAATAAATTTTGGATAAATTTATTGATATAACTCAATAAAACATATTTTCCTTCAATAAAATTAGCTTAGCATAAACTATTTTTTATTTCTAAATCTTGTTAAATTTATAAAACTGTTGGTGTCTCACCTTAAAATATTTAAAATTGATCTCATTCAAAGCTTATAAAATTTGATGAACATGGTCGGCATTTGATAAAAAAGTTTTTCTTCGTTATTCTTTTAACTATAAAATGAAAAATCCAAACTTCCTTTCCTAAAAACTCTTTCTGTTATAAAAGATTTTCAATGTAGGCATAAATTTTACACTGCATTGTTAGAAAATAAAATTAAAGCAAAAAAGGATCCCAATGAAAAGGGGCTGTTACTTTCTCGACCGAAACTGCTCAGAATATTAAAGCTTTTGTAGTTACAGTCACGGAACAAAGCAAATTTGAGAAAGAAAAAAATAGTTCTGGTTTCCAAAAGTCGTATTTCATCATTTTATTACTACAAAAAAAGATCTTTCCTTTTCTGCGCAGAGGTAATTAATTTTTTTAAAGTTAATATTTATTTCTAAAGCTTTTGTTATTCTTACAGGGAGACATTTTTTTGCAAAAATTATAACTAAGTATAAAACTAAAACATTCGAAATACACAATTATCTCATTTTTTCATTCAAATCTGTTTTTTTTTATAACTGTAACTGCAATTATTGCCTTTTGCTTGATGCTAAATTTTCTTTTTATTAAAATTCTTCACTGAAATAATGAAAAAAAAAATGTATGGCTTCAAAATGTTAAAAAAATAAATAAATAAATGAATAGTTTAAGAAGCATTAATGTAAAAATACGTTTTTAATTGTTTTGCTTTAAATTTAAATTTTTTGAACTATGACATATTAATTTATAAATATATTTTTACTTTTCACATAAATTTCTGTCCAGCAATTTATGTTGTTCACATAATTGTCCCAGTTTTTCCATAACTGCCCCAAACCATAATAAAATGGAATAAACATTATAAATAACGTAAAATATATCATTTATTACAACAACTAATATTGATATTTTATGGTACTTGAAGCATAGTGTATTAATTCAACAATTTTTTAGAAGACTGCCTTGCTTAAAATTTAACACTACGCGAAATTTTATGAAATCCCTGCCGGACAAGTGAAAGTAATTTTTATATTGCTCCCAACAGCTATTAATATCAGTTACTTCACAACAATTACTTTTGCATTGAGTAAGTTTTGTTTAAAATAATTCATATTACTGAATCGACACATAAAATTAAATTACATAAACATTATAGTATAGCCTAATTCACCTATGGATCCAAAGACTTAAATAACCCAGATTATCAAAAAAATTGATCGATTTTGCTACTGTTGGACAATGGATGCTATGTCTGTTTAAAAACAAACTTGCTAGCTTTTTATCAGTAGAATTTTATTGTTTTTAGTAAAACCCTGTAAAATGTTTCCCGAATAATTGTTATAATAGTAAGGTTAGTTACTTAAGAGTTGTGAACAACGCAGCTATTGTTTTTGCAATTATTCTCGAAATTGACCTGCAGGTTATTTTGCTTGAGTCTGTTTATGAAAGGTTAAAGTTATAATAACTATGTAGACATTACTAAATTGAAGAAGTTTTTAGGATTTGTTTTATTTTTTTTAATATGTCCTTACACTAATAATTCAAAGAAACCAATTTGGTATAATATTTTATTCACAATTACAGTTATAAAAATGTTTTCCTGAATAGATAAGGAAATATTGACTTTTGTTACACATCATCGTAGAATAATTTTTGTATTAGTTCCTAGAATTAGAAATACGCCATTTGTTTGATATAACGAACAGTCAATTTCTCGATTCGATTACGCATATAAATTTGCAAATAGAAAGTTATAGACATCTTGAGGAAATTGAATTTTTATCGATCAGACTTCACCATTTGAATCAAAAAGTAATTTGATACGTACTTTGGTTTTCATATCTCCAGCACTGGTTTTGCAACAAGTATAGCAGAAATAGGAAAAGAGCGTCTCAAAAAAGCACCCCGTTGACAAAAGAAGTCCAGATGGCCATTTCCGACAAAATAAATGGTTCTCTCCGCCCTTAGCAAACATTTCATGCCATAATCGTAAATAAAAATGAGACACTTTTCGTAGGAAAAGATACTTTTCGTGTTGTTTTAGACTGAGTTTCAGACAAAAAAAAAAAAAGGCTGTAAATGATGTTTTCATCATACTTAAGAAGAGTTTTTTACATAAATGAGTTGATGCTAAGTCGAAAGAACAAAAACAGCTTTTTACAAAAAATGACGAAAGTTAAGATTTTTATTAAGTTAAAATTCAGGTTTTCAATAAATATTCACGAATTAATTATTTTAAAATATTTGTTTAAATAGTTTAATCTATTTCCATATAAATCGCAAATTGGATTCATATTATATGTTTGGCTTTTATGTATCACATAGAACTAGAGATAATTTTTATCATATAATTCAAAACCTTCAAATTCTTTTTATTCAAATGTTTGATTTTTTTAAATGATGACAGTGAAAGTGACAGAAAAGGATAATGCAAAACATATATATATATATATATATATATATATATATATATATTCCCTTGTAAACTTGGTCACTTTGATTGTTATGTTTGATGTACAATTCCGTATAAAACGTAATCCTTTCAGGGTTATTACTCTGCCACGGAGATGTCTCCCAGCCCGACAATAGTTCTGAAAAAGATTTTCATCCGTTTGCTATCAACATAAAGATACAAAAGAAAGGATTCAGTCCATTTTTTATATTTCCATATCCTAGATTTCGATGATATGCCATTTTCCTGGTCATTTTATTTGGCGTTAACGTATTGTCGCATCATTTTATTCTGCATCCAAAATAATGTTATTTTAATAATGTTATTGAAAGACAGAATATCCATATGTAACTCTTCTAACCTAAAAACATATGATTTCTTTTCATTGGTTCTCATATTTTTCTTTGTGTTAAAAGAAAAACAATATATATTGTGATTTTTTTTTTTTTAATTTTATTCTATTGTAATTTCGCCTTCGAACCTTCAAACATTTTAACTTTTTTATAATGGATAGTATATTTTGACGAATCTAATTTGTTCCATGTAATGATGTGTGACAAAAACAGCATTTTCAGAAGGAATTTCTTGGGTAACTTCTACATATTTGCTTTTTAAATTAGAGAAATCTGAAAAGCTCTAATCAGACAACCAAGTTATTAATAAAATTTTCCCATATCCATAGATTCTACTTCATTTCTTAACACTTCGACATCAATTATTTTGCCACAGTTATATTACAAGCTAGGCAATGTGCACAACTCCAGAACTAAGAACGGGCGTATTCAAAATCTACAAAAATTATTTTTTTTTAATTATGATTAGTAAAATTTATAACATATATATTATTTCTTTAAATTATTTTAATCAACAGTTTCAGTTAACTTTCTTTGAAGCAAAATTATCAGCATCACAAGCTGAAGTTCCACATTTAAAAAACCACCCTGGGCATAAAATAATAATCAGAGATGGTCTTTTTTTCAGATTTTTTTCAGATATATTTCATATAGCTTGTTTAGAGGTCACACTGGTCAAGCCATTCTTATGACAGGAGATGATCCTGGATCATTATCAAGATGGTTCTCGGACATGAGGGTAGTGACCTTCTTCAGAAAGCAAATCCGTTATCTTAAACACTTAACGATCTAGCGTTGTCATGCATGCAAATGAAGAGATGCCATTTCAATGAAGCGAATTTGCCTCGGGACTCAAAATCAACTGATTCTTTCAAATAAAATGAGAAGCTGGACATCAACATGTGAAGAGGTGTGGTGTAATCCATCATTCTGTCATTCCACACTAGAAAATCCGTTTGTCCTTCGATCATTCTGGTGGATGTCCTGGTGCGTGAACTTGTGAATAATCAATTTGTAAGCTTGAACTATATTCTTTGGAAAACAGGACTTGACTTATACCTTTGTGGGTACAAAAGAACAACGCTGCATCAAGAGAGGTGATTTTTTATTGAAGGAAAGCAAAGATGCTACAAATCTCTTTCTTTCAAACGATTGTTTCTTTTGAAATATTTAAATCGAATGTAGTGTAATGTTCCACAAAAGAAGATGGAACACTTATTTTTTCGAAGGGAGGAGTTCAATGTATATGTCCTCCTGCTGTTAAAGTGGATTTTATATTTATATTATGTAGATCTATTTAGTTATATTTATGATTTTTTTTATATATTTTTCAAATTGTTTGGAATTCATATAGACAGTTATATGTTCAATCAACCGTCTACTATATGACTTAGTGTAAGTATAAAAACAACATTGTGCAGAATACTTTGCATCGGTATTATTTTGTATGTGTCTTCTTTTATTTCGTTTATTAAAATTAATTCATTGTTAGTTATTACAAATACGACGAATTTTTATAGTTCAACGCTAAGAGAGGTTTAGTGTGTCGTATTTAGTGTGTCGCATTGCTTATTTAGGCTAATTAGCCGGGTATATTGCTTAACGTGGATTCCGAACCACTCACAAACATCCATGCCACAGCCAGGAATTTGAACCTAAAAGCCTGTGGCACCAAGGCCAGATCGCTAGCCAATTGGCCATCAGTCCATAAATGTAATAGGAGAAAAGTAAAACAAGAATTAAATAATTGTTAATTAAAGGATTGCTACTGCCTTATAAGTAGGTGCATGATGCAATTATATTTTTTTTTAAAAAAGCTGCTGATATTTGCTCGAGATAATGATGAAAGCATCTCTCTTTAAAACTTTCTCGATCTATTTCAATGCTTCTCATTAGGTGTCCTCTTCTTCATTTGCGTCACAAAATCTCCATTCCAAAATCGAACTGTCCCTGTGGTTCTTGTAAATATGCGTTTTATTGATACTTTCACTGTCGGCTGATCTTACAAGAAAATCCACTTCTTCATTCTTTATTTCTCGATCGTCAATCTCGATTCATGTATTCCATTTCCGAAATTTTTTCACTGCCAGTTTATATTTTTTACGATATATTTCTGTTCATTTTTGGATCGATAAAAATAATTGCTTACTCCTTCTGGGCTGAATTCTACATTGTAACAATTAGGATAATACGTACGCATAACATCACGCACTGCTAATGCATTATCGAACTAAAACATGCAAATCAAGCCGCTAGCGGATATCAAACTCAGATCTTTTTACACTCAAATCACACTGCATAAGTAATGCAGTCGCATTTAAAATCCTGAATAACATTTAATGAATTATCAGATCAGTGTTGAAATTTCACAATTGTTTTGAATAAGATGTTATAAAAATACAGTTTTTAATATTGCCATAAAATGGAACCTGCTATTATCTCTTAAGTATGTTGATTAAATTATTATTATTTGAGGTACCATTCGTTGATTATATAAAGAAGATTTTCAGGTATTCGATGTATTGCAAAACTGCATAATACTTCACATAAACAATTGATAAAACTCTAAATCCGAAATAAAAAGAAAACCATGAAAGTATAGAAAACATTTAAAATATGCAATCCGCAAAAACGCCCAAAAGACTAAGTTTTCGTTATAAAAAATTTAAATAATTATTCATTTTATGAATGAAGATACTATAATTTTTTTTTGACCTGATTAAAAATAATATATTTGAAATTAATATTCGAATCACAGTTTAACTGCAGATAATTAATCATGGGATTTTAATGAGATCTTCGATTAATGCAATTATGAAAATTAATATTACTAACAAAATTTTTTTGGTTTCAATATAAAAGGTATTTTTCATTCATAAAAAATTTTTGACTTTATTATAAACAGTTAAGATAAAGCGATTTGAATTTTTGTTTTACTTCAATAACAAAAGTTGCTTTATAATGCAATGCAAATTGATTTCATTTTATTTCATATTAACAATATTTGAGTTTAAGAAAATGAATTCTGAATGATTTAAAATTCCCATTCATTAAAATGAATAAAATTATTCTGCAAACATTCAACAGAATAAATTTGAAATTCAGATTACTTTTTTCGAAGAAATTCTTTCTATACATTTTCGTACAAAGGATACAACGGTATTCATTTGGTCTTAAAAGCTATTACTTTAGCGCGAGAACGTAGCTGCTTATAACCTTTAAAATATCTTCCTTGATAAAAAATGTTATTGAAATAAGTTTTTTTTAACTCCTATACTGTTTACCTGATTTTTGAAAAGAATTTCCTTCAAAGCTACATAAAGTTTTCAAAATAATGAGTGAAAAAAATGAAATAAACTCATTCATAATCATAAAACATACTGAAAAAAATAATTTTAGTATTCAGTTTTGATGGGATGAAGACACATTCTTTTTTTTTTTTTATTATCAAAACCCTTTTTTATCGACTTTCATTCTAAATTTAGTAAGTATTTATTAAAAATAATTTAAATTATAAAATCAGATAAATAAGTAAGTTTTTTGCGCAGAATTCAATTTTGTCTTTTGCTAATTCTACATTGGCATAAATATTCAAGTACAATTTATTTTAATAAATATATTTGAATATATATAACTATTATCTAATAGTTTTACTTTCTATCTTATTTCTTCTCTAATAACGATTAATAATTATTGAATAATTTGTTTCAAATCCAAAATTTGCAAATTCAAAAGGGTTAATTATACAATGTTTGCCCTTACATGAATCAGATATATGATTTGTTCTTCTGTTAATTTATTATTATTTTTTTATTATACGTACTAGGCTTTCACAAATATTAACATTGATGATAACAATAATAACTGCTTGTAATAGTTTTTGTATAGAAGTGTGGTGTTTTTATTCAACTTTAAACTTTAAATAAATAATAACCCGATCCTACAAAAATCAGATTTAACCGTTTTCCCAACACACAACACCACTAAGAATTCCACAAAAACTCATTCAATAACATACCTAAAATCCGCAATAATAACTCGTTTGTCACTACGACTATCGTTTTTCTTTCTTTCGGTGGTTCAATCGGTGGTTTTTTCGATGGATAAGGAACACATAAGCATGAAATAAATCTAAGTGATTTAAAATCCAAATAAAAATGTGTTTATTAATATTTACAAATTAAACACTTAAAAATACATCATACAAATTATATTAGTACAAGTGATTTCAAAGCTACGGATCCCTTTGAACATATCGGATTCGTATCCGGAAAGGCCTAATGATCATCCAACACCCCCTTCCAAAGGACACACATAAAATATACCTTCACTACACCAGAAGAATAAAAAAATTACATACAACTTAACTTTAATATAAAAATATTTATAAATGAACACGACAGAAGTTACTTAATAGAACGAAATAAAAAACTATTCTCTTACCTTTTTCAATATTCCATTTCAAATACATATATTGTATCCATTTACTTTAAATGCATATACCGCAACATAAACATGATAAACTATTTCCAGGCTATCTCCGTTTGAAAGTGACAAAAAATTACAGGTATTTCTTATTAATGTCGGAACCTCTGACAATAGCAATACGATTATAATGGTTTTCGATACATCTTTCCTATTAAGCATTGTTATTTACACTCAAGAGCCAAAACATTGACTACCCCTACATTTTGCAATGAACTCACCTGGATGACGTGGAAGGCACGCCATCAGGTGGAAGTGGTATTTAACTGGTATTAAGTGGTGGTATTAATACATGCCAAGGCGGGTTGAAGCTGTGTTGCGCGCCAAAGGTGGACCAACTCGTTATTGACAGGTGGTCATAATGTTTTGGCTCTTGAGTGTATTTAAATTTTCAAACTTAGCACATCACTTAACCAATATAATAAAATTTTATGCGAAAAAGTAAATTTTTGATAGTTTTTATTGAAATCCCAACTCAATAAAACATATTTTCCATTAATAAAATTATTTTTAGCATAAACTTTTTCTTATTTCTAAATCTTGTTAAATTCTTAAAACTGTTGGTGTCTCACCTTATACATAAACCAAAATATTTAAAATTCATCTTACTCAACGCTTATAAAATTTGACGAACATGTTTGGGATTTGATTAAAAAAAAGTTCCCATTTATTCTTTTAACTATAAAATAAAAACACTTCTTATTTTCCTAAAAACTAATATCCGTTATAAAATAATTTCTATGCAGGCATAAATTTTTCACTGCATTGTTAGAAAACAAAAATAAAGCAAAAAAGGACTACAATGAAGAGAGTCTGTTACTTTCTCGACCGAAAATGCACGGAATATTAAAGCTCTTTGTAGTTACAGTTATGGAAAAAAGCAGATTTTAGAAAGAAAAAAAAATGGTCCTGGTTTCCAAAAAGTCGTATTTCGTCATTTTATTACCACAAAAAATTCTTTCCATTTCTGGGCAGAGATAAAAAATTAATTAAGTTAATATTTACTTTTAAACCTTATGATACTATTATATGGAGACTTTTTTTTGAAAAATTATAACTAAGTATAAAACTAAAACATATTCGAAATATATAATTATCTCATTTTTTTTTTTAAACCAAATCCGTATTTTTTGTAACTGTAACTGCAATTATCGTCTTTCGCTTGGATGCTAAATTTCCTTCCTGTTAAATTTCTTCATTGGTATAATAGAAAAAAATTATGCGAGAAAATTTTTTTTTTCTCACATGTTAAAAATAGCATAAAAAATAATAAATAAACGAATAGTTTAAGCAGCATTAACGTTACAAATACATTTTTAATTTTTTTTGTCTTAGATTTAAATGTTTTAAACTATGGCATATTATTTTATAAATATTTTTTTTTTTAATTTTCCCAAAAATTAAGTCAGTTTAAATCTATTATAAATTATTAGTTCAAAATGTAATTGCGTTGAACAAACTTAAAGGCTTTTAATTAATTTAATTATTAAAAATAATTAATTATTTAAATATTCATTAATTTAAATAATTTATTATAAAAATTTTTCTCTCTTTCACATTTAAAAATTGAGACAAATTAGAACCATTAAACAAAAAAAAATTGTATTCAATGCTTATAAATAAATTGAATCGTAAAACAAATTTAAAACACCTACGTTTGTTTTTATTATCTATTTTTCTTTTTAATTTAAACTTATAAACAATATAGGTATAGGTTTCAGTATAGGTTTATAACAGGTTTATAACAGTGTAGGTTTCGAATGGGGGCCTGATTTTCCGATTAATTAGCACAGACGCTCTTGGCACACCATGAGGATGTTAACTTGTTATTTTATAGAAACAAATAAGATAGTTATGCAAATATTTTTCTTTATTTTAACTGATAAATTATGAGCTATCTACCCAACAGACAACATTCCTAGTATTCCACAACATTCTTCATTTTTTATAATCTTATTAAAAAAGTGCATTGCGATAATTGCCCCTGTTTTTTTGCTGGAACTGTCTCAAAACATAAAAAAATGGAGTAACAACAATAAATGATATAATATATATATCATTTACTGCGATATATTATGTTAATATTTATATACTACTTTATAACATAGTGCATTAGTTAAAGAGAATGCCTTGCTTGAAGTGTAACACTACGCGAAATTGTATGCAATCCCTGAGGGGGAAGTGGAAGCAATTTTTATATTGCTCACAACAGCTATTAATATCAATGGTGTTTAACAATTACGTTTGCATTGAGTATATTTTGTCTAAGTACGTTAACTGAATCGGACATAAAATTAATTTACATAAACGTTATAGGCATTTGTCTAAATAACCCTATAAGTCCAAATACTTAAATAACACTAGGTTATAAAATAGAATAATCATAACAAATTAGGTAAAATACATCATTTACTGCAATCCCTAAACTTGATGTTTTTATAGTATTTCGAACTATAGTTCATTAGTTCAACAGTTTTTAGAAGACTGCCTTGCTTAAAACGTAAAAACTACACAAAGTTTTATGAAATCCCTGAGCTGCAAATGGAAGCAATTTTCATATTGCTCACAACAGCTATTAATATTAGTTATGTTTAACAATTACGTTTGCATTGTGGAGGTTTTGTCTAAAATAACACACATTACTGAATCGACGCATAAAATTAATTTACATAAACATTATCAAAGCCTAAACAACCCTGTGAATTCAAAAGATTTAAATAACACCAAATTATCAAAAAGAATTGGCAACAGATTGATCGATCTCACTACTGTTCGACAATGGATGCTGTGTATGTTTAAAAACAAACTTACTAGCTTCCGTCATTAGAACTTTATTGTTTTCAGTAAGCTCTGTGAAAGGTTTCCATAATAATAATCATAATTGTAGAATTAGTTGCTTAAGAGTTTGTGTAGAACGTAGCTATTGTAGTCTGGTAATGTAAGGTAAGAGTTTTAAAAACTTTGCAGTCATTACTAAATTGAAGACATTTACCGGATTTGTTTCATTTTTTTAAGAAGTCTATGCTCTAAGAAACCAAAGCAACCAATTTGGAACACTATTTTATAATTACGGTCATAATAGTGTTTTCCTGAATAGACAAGGACAAATTGACTTTTTTTCACTTCATCGTATAATATTTTTCTATTAGTTCGGAGAATTCAAAACATACCAATTAACCAACCAAAATAGCCAACAATGTTTCTCAATTCCATTACGTATATATAAATCTACAAATAGAAAGTTATAGACAGCTTGGAGGAAATTGAATTTTTATCGATCACACTTTACCGCTTGAATCAAAAAGTAATTTGATACGTAGTTTGGTTTTCAAATATTCAGAACTGGTTTCGCGTATGGCAGAAAAAAAAGAGCGTCTCAAAAAAAAGCACTATATTTGACAAAAGATGTCCAGATAGCCATTTCCGACAAAATAAATGATTCTCTCCGCCCTTCGCAAACATTTCATTCCATAGCCGTAAATAAAAAATGAGACACTTTTCGTAGGAAAAGATAATATTCATGTGTTTTTAGTTTCAAGTCAAAGATGCTATAAATGATGTTTTGATCGTACTTGAGAAATTATTTACATTTGAGTCGATTCTAAGTCGAAAGAACAATAAACATCTTTATCAAAAACGATGAAAGTTAGAGAAAAAAATGTTTGCTCAAGTGAAAATTCAAAATTTAAAGGTTTTCAAAAAATATTCATGAATTTAATATTTTATAGTATTTTCTAAAGTATTTTATTCCATTTCCATAACTCAAAAATTACAATTATATTCCCTTTTTCTCTTACAGATGTAATTTATTCAGTGACATTAATTCCAAAAAAGAATGGTTTTAATAATATAAATTCAAACTATGCATAATTAATGTATTGTTAAACTCACTCTGACCACAATGGTAATAAAAATTATAATTAATTTATTATTATAATATAATTATAATAATATAATTAATTTATTAAAGTTCTTAAGTCTTGGATTTATTTCAAACGTGTCAAATGTCGGACCTTTCAGATTTTCAAAGAGACCAACTTTTAGGTGCTTCTAGAGGTACGATGTCTACACTCATGACAGCATACACACATAGTGGCAAGACAAGCTCGACAAAAAAAAACCAACCCACTGTAAATATGTGCCAACTTCCTTTTGAAAATCATTCAAAAACATTTTTTTTTAACATGAAATAGAAACTTTGTGTACAACAAAATATTCCACGAGATATTAAATATGTAAGTTAAAATAAAAAGAAATGGCATAAAAATAATAATATGGAGTGTGGACACGAAACAAATATTGTAAATGTAGGACAGAATTATGACTTCATATAAGTTACATAACGAATATCACAAAAAAGTACCCAGTGCTTTGATGGATTCTGCTTGGTAGATGGAACACTTATCTTTTCGAAATACTTACGATTTTACTTTGGATTATATTGTGTTCAATTACGAGTTTATTAACGACAAAAAGCAATTATTTTCTATCAAATACAATTTACAATCAATAAATCCTCTAATTCGACACTTAATGGACTCATTATAGTTATGATTATTACTTTGTTTTACTAGAATACTCACTTAGTATTGAAAATACCTTTTTAAAAGCAATATTAATCATCCGCCAACTCTGAGTGTAGTGTTACTATTTTTATCCTTACCAACTCGAGATTAATTAGAGCCATAACAAATTTCCCTCTGGAGATATTATTAGTTTGAAATTCGAAAGTATCACTCTACCTGGTTCCTGTTACACAATGGAGCTTTAAAGAGAAAATTTCAATTAAGGTAAAGTATAACTGATTCATAATAAAAATCTATTCTCCACCTACGGCGAAATTTTCTCTCATATTTTTCATTGGGCATACATTTTCTAAAACTTAATTAGTTAAGTTTTCACTTTTAAGGCAACTGTTATCTTTACTTTAGAAACATCTTTATTGAAAGATTTTGTTTAACTTTCTTATTACTTTGAACATTTTTGCTGAAACATACCTTTTAGACAATGGCTTTGGTTTACTTAGCGCAATTAATAATGTTTTAAGAAAACCAGAAAAATGCGAAATTTTTCATGATTTTCCTTTCTAATTATTTAAAGAATTCGCAAAATTTAGATACGGATAAATTTTGATAGAAATTCACTTATTTTGTATTATTTTATAAATCATTATGGAAACTGAGAATATTTTTGTTTAAATTATGATTCCACATTTTCCAACATTAGGTATAAAAAGCAAAATTTCAGTATACATTAAGAAATTTGAATTCCTACCACTACTAATGTTTTCAATTAGTAAACTGTGTTTGACTCTTTCTCACATTGCTTATTTTACTTTTTCTGACAAATATCTCTAAAAAGTAAACTACAAAACAGGAAACATTCCAGAAATAGTAAGCAGTTCAATTTTATCTCAGATCATAACTTTTACTTAAAGAGGAAATATTTTAAATATAACAGCCTAACATTTTTATTTTATAAAAAAGATTCAAGAATTTAAAAGTACAAAACAACACACACACTGACTATACTTATTAAATTGCCGAAAGACTTAAAAGCCAAGCTTTAAACTGTTGATAGAATAACTTCGAAACTTGTTTTAAACGCTGCAGTTAAGGTTGGAAAGTTAAGCCAGTATTTCACCCGGTTTAAAAATTGAAATTCTGTTCCCATTTCAGGCTTCCAAGTATACAACATGGACTGAAGTTTTAACCAGCGGTAATAAAATTCTGGGATAGTCATACGCGGGGAAAATGGTGAAGGAGCCTGGAAAATCTCTCAACCATGATCATGCCTCTAGTCTCCATTAGTTCGTGTTGGACCATTTTTCTCATGAAATGTAATTTTCGTTCATGAAATTTCCCACTAAAGTGTGAGATTTTGTTTAAAAGAAAATTTTCAAAGTAGCTAAAAGTAATATGATTCTATTATAATATGAGTAATGGATTTTTAACAAAAACATGTTTTTGGATGGGATCAACTGGTTGGATATACGAAAATCAAAAAGCAAGCCACAATTGTGACCTATTTTGCTAATATTAAATCTTTTACTGTGTCTTGAAAGAAGGTTGTTTTAAAGCTATTTATAATTATTCTTAATTGGAATTGCATGAGAAATTAAGTCAAATAAAAGTAACCAGATTGTGAAAAAAGGTTCATAATTAAAAGTAAAATATATTTTATTGTATATAATTAGTGATATTTTTATATATAACTAAGCGGCAAAAGTACTACATGAAAACTGCCCATGCAAGTTCTGTGTTTAAATCAAATCAGACGTAACATACGTTTTTCAGATAGATTCGAAGGCCGTAAAACAGCATAAAACTAAATCCATCCACAATTCCTGTAACCACTTTGACTTATGTTTTCCATCTCAAATCATTGAAACTTGGAAATAGGCTGTACTAAACACATCTATAATTGTTCCTCCTTAAAATTACCTGAGAAATTAAGTCAAATAAAAACAACAAGATTAAACAAAACAAACATCCAATTATAAAATTTAAAAAAAAAAATGTGTTAGCAATTTGTGATTTATTTATATATAATATTATGGGTTTGTGAGATTTTGGCCCGCAGATCATTTGAGATAAATGAATAAAAAGCTCACAAAAATATAATGATATCCAATTGCAAAAAAATTATTTATGTATATGCATTTTTATCTAATTTAGTTATATACTTGCCTGTTATGTAAAAAAAATTTGTTAATTTATTTAAATGCTTTGGATGTAAGACATAAAAGAGGATTTGCTTGAGCACCATTATTACACAGGAAAGTAACATAAAAGGTATTTCAAAACGATATTATTTTTAAAACTACATTTAAGATATTGAACATAGCTGTTTAGTGAAGTTTGAAACATTTAAATAAATAGTTGAATCAATCTATTCTATTTGCTATACTTTTAAATAACTGGTAAAAATTTATAACATTTAAAACAAAATATAGGGGACTAAAGATATTAATAAAGATAAGATATCTGACAAATTTCTCTAAAAGTAAACTGCAAAAAAAAAAAGGAAACATTCAGAAATAGTAAGCAGTTCAATTTTTTTTTAAGATCATAACTTTTACATTAAAAAGGAAGTATTTTAAATATAACAGCCTTACATTTTTATTTTATAAAAAGATTTAAAATTTAAAAGTACAAAACAACACATACACACTCCCTACACTTATTAAATTGCCGAAAGACTTAAAAGCCCGAGCTTTAAACTGTTGATAGAATAACTTCGAAACTTTTATTTGTTTTAGGGAACGCTGCAGTTATGGGTGGAAAGTTAAGCATGTATTTCACCCGGTTTAAAAATTGAAATTCTGCTCCCATCTCAGGCTTCCAAGTATACAACCTGGACTGAAGTTTTAACCTGCGATAATAAAATTTTGGGATAGTCATACGCGGGGGAAAATGGTGAAGGATCCTGAAGAATTTCTCAACCGTGATCAAGCCTCCTGTCTCCATTAGTTCGTGTTGTACCATTTTTCTCATCAAATGTAAGTTTCGTTTCTGAAATTTCCTACTAAAGTTTGAGATAGTGTTTAGAAGAAAAGTTTTCAAAGTAGCTAAAAGTAATATGGTTCTATTATAATATGAGTAATGGATTTTTAATACAAAAACATATTTTTGGATGGGATCAACTGGTTGGATGTACGAAAAATCAAAAGACAAGCCACAATTGTGACCTATTTTGCTAATATTAAATCTTTGTACTGTGTCTTGAAAGATGATTGTATTCTTTTTAGAAGAAGGTTATTAATTAAGATTATTATTATTATTAAGGTTTTCGTAAGGGAAAATATGAATCTATCATGAATTACAACATTTATTACATTAATTTTCTTTATGACATAAGCAAGCGCTGCACCGTTGTTACTCATTTAGCATCACCCAGGGGGCGCGTGTAACATGAAGATATACCACGGACACGAATAACACTATCCACACAACGCTCTACGATCCTATTAGACCGAGACACTTTTTTTTTTTTTCATTGCCAACTCATTAGAAAAAAAAATTACAATTTTCTTTTCAACTATTAATTTGTATTCTAATTTTATCATTGAAAACGTTTTCAAAAGGAAATTACATTAATTTTAAATTTTAAAAAAACCCTTATTTAAGGATGATTTGAAACACAAAATGACTATATTTCAATATTTTTTTTCTCCATTCCTATGCCATTAAAATGACTGTGATGTAAGATCGTGTGGTTTTCAAAGAAAAAGGTGATCTCAGGCGTAAATGTCAATTACATGGCGCCTCTGTGCCAAGGATGGTGACATGGCCTTTTCTCCACATTTCAAGAATTCATTGCAACTGATTTGGATTATCACCATATAGTTATGGTATGACGTTAATTCCACCAATCAGACTTTATTTCAAATAACAAAAGTACTTTTTTGTTCATGTTTTATATAACAAATGTCTTATTCATTAAATTTGAGTATTTTCCTCACATAAGGTTTTTTTTTTTTTTTTTTTTCATCTCTTTCTGTTGAGTTTGATAGAAAGTGCAGTTAGTGTAACATAGAATCACAATATTATGTAATACATTCATAATGCCTGAAAATATTTGTCATTATATATTTTTAAGGAAGCTGTATTGTAAGTATGTAAATAAAGATGGCCTATTTTTTTTTTATTAGTTTTTTACACAATTATTTATCCCTCAGTTTATCTGATTTATTATTTTTTTTTTATTTATTTTTTCACAAATATATCCTATGCATACGGCAAAAGGCTGGCGATTAAGTATATAGCCAAATTGGCAACCTAGGTTTAAGTTTTTACAATTGGCGACAATTTTGACGATGTTGATTAATGGATTTTTGTCAGAACTACTTGAGATTTCAACGAATATATGTTTTTAAGAAAGATGTGTTGTAAATTTGTAAATAATGATTGCTTATTTTCTTTTATTAGTTTCTTACATAATTATTTGTCCTTTTAAGTTCTTAAATTTATTATAATTTGTTAATTTAGAATTTTCTTATATTTTGCATAAATATATCTCATGCATACGGCAAAAAACTTCAGGGGAAGACTAAGAATATAGCCAAATTGGCAATCTGGGCAACAATTTTGGCAATGTTGGTTAATGAATTTTTCTCAGAACCGCTTGAGATTTCGGAGAATATAAAATGGCCATTAACTTGGCACATACTTAACGAAGAAAAAAATCTCCTTATTAATTTTCTTAGCCATCTTCTGAAGATATCTATATCTTTTTGTTAGCAGTCTAGAAAGCTGTAAAAATCATAAAAATGTAATTACGAGATACTTAGTTGATCTATTGCTTTCATGCAGTGAGATAAAATTACAATTCTTGCGATATCTCACAGTGACTCAAGCGATTTAATTAGAATTTTAATAAAGTAAACCGTTTTTTAATTTGGGGAATGCCTAAAAAACAAAAGAACTAGGATAGTTAGTAACTGTATTAATTTTAATATGAATGACATGATCTTTTAATCCAAAATTCTACTTTTTTAATACTCTCGAATACTTAAAGCATAGTTGGAAGTATTTTATTAGAAATTAACGATAAACTTAAAATAAAATTAAAAATCAAATTCAAAGAAATAACATTAAAAAATTATTTTATACATAATGAAATAAATAATTTATGGTATGATGTATTTTATTCAATTTTTCAAACAGTTTTTAAGATAGTTTATGGAACAATTAAAAGCGATAGAGAGTAGTTTTTTTTCTTTTTTTTTCGCCATTCTTTCATCTTTTTTCCTTCATTTTTTTTTTTTTTTACCCTTTTCTAATCTTTTTTTCACTTTTTCAATCTTTTTTCTTCATCAAAGACTTAATAAATTATTCATTGTCGTTTACTACTTTGTTTTCGTTTAAATCATTTATTTGCATCATAAAGATATGAAGATTCAGAGTAAATAGTTTTAAAAAAACATATTTTCTAGTTTACTTTATTGTTTATTTTTTGAATCACTTGACAGCAACATAAAGCAAATATTAAAAAGTATTAATACTTTTTAAAAGTATTTCACCTATCGTAAATCTATATATTCATTCTACAAAAAGAAAAAAAATGACATCTTAATCATTCTTCAAAATATTATTGGCAGTTTATTTATCTTTCTCCGACCTATCTTAGATGTCGTGTCAAGTTTTGGAAATTAGTTTTAAATTTATGAACACAACAACATCATTATTCATCAATATTCATCTAAAATACTAGCTGTAATATTTTTTTTTAAAAAGTTTTGTTAATTTATTTATTGTGTTGATATTTTAGTTATTTTCTTCTTCAGATCATAAAGTAAAAATTTTAAAAATAACATTTTCAGATAACAGTTTTTGTATCCTTAGTATTTTGGAGTTAAATATTATTTTCTTTATTATTCACTTGAGCTTGCTAATGTTTATTTTATTCTCCGAGCAGAAATCAAAACGTTTTCTTTTTATTTCAAAACACATTATTCTCATTCTAATCATGCAACACAACGTATTTTTAACTGTTTGGAAAAAAAATGTAGAAGAAAAAAAAAATTCCTAATGATATCCATAAAAAAATTTTTTTAAAAAAAAATATATTGAAAACTTGGTTTTAAATATTAAAAGCAACTCAATTTTCTCCCGAAAAGTCATTTAATTTATCTTTCCAGCCCAAAATAATTTACTTCCGCTTATAAAAAAGTGTTTTAT
Source organism: Caerostris extrusa (assembly GCA_021605095.1). Classification (NCBI taxonomy): domain Eukaryota; kingdom Metazoa; phylum Arthropoda; class Arachnida; order Araneae; family Araneidae; genus Caerostris; species Caerostris extrusa. The sequence goes on from BPLR01021461.1 coordinate 130,478, forward strand.
GTTTTATAAATTATCATTTTAGTGCCATTGTAACTTATTTTATGCACAAATATTATTTATTAAGATATTTTTTTTTGGAATATTTGATTTTGAATACTTAAATTTTTATTTTCTTGAATGGAGCCAATTCATGTGCATCAGTGTACAGAAATATAATGCATGTGTACAATGAATTTTGTATTTAATTATTTAATAATTTATTTAAACCAATGTTTCAAGTTTTAGAGGTTTGAGCTGTTAATTACATATAAAACATTTTTAAATACTGTGAAAAATATTCATTAAATAGCAATGCAATTTTAAAACCTTATGCTTTTATTAAAATGATGAAAATACAGTTTTTTTTGTAAGCTTCAAATTAGCAGAAATGATAATTATAATTATTTTATTTTTATAATTGAAATGCTTTTTTTTCTAGAGTGTTATTATTATATATATATATATATATATTATACACCGACGCAATTTCATTACGGATTGATTTTTTTTTTTAATTTAGACATTATTATTTAATATGTTAGAATTTCTCAAAAATGTTTTTCTGTCTCTGGTTGTCAATAAAGAAATTAGACAAACATTACAATACTTTCGGACAGAGAAATTTGCAAAACAGGTAGGAAATATTCTACAAAGTGAAATTATGCACAGATGACATATTTGTAATGAGGTTAATCAGTAACGCAGTAGGTGTGCAAATAGGATTTATTAAACATATAAACTGGTATGTAGTTAATTTTCCATGAACACGAAAAGAATGTTTTTCTACATTGATAAAATCAGAAAATGAGCCGGGGCCGTCTGCCTCCTTCAAATATTGCCTTTTTTTCATTTTGAAAATCAGAAACTGTATATATGACCGATGCGTAAAAAAGTACAAAACTTTTATATTTTATAATAGCTGTTCTTTATAAATATTATATTTTATATTAAATAAATATACCTGTTTTTTATTAGTAGACAACAAAAATAAAATAATAATCCCACTCATTTCAAGCTCTTTATAAAATGGGAAAGGAATAATGGGAATAATATCACCCGTGATGAAAAAGAAAATTGTTCGTGTGCTTAAGAAGAAAATGGAAGATACGTCAACTGTATTTCAGGTATAGTTTTACAACTATATTAAAAAAGGAAACAGTAGAAGTTGTCTCGTGAAAATGGACGTTTAGCGTCGCTGTCAAATTAATGGACTTCGATACTTTTCGAAGCTTCAGCACTACTGGTCAAATTATCAACACGACAAATAGGGAAAGCTTAAGTGGCTGTTTTATAATGATTACAAGTCTGGTTTTCTTAAAAGAAAAATCTACAGAAAGGACAGAAGTCATTCGGGGGTTAAGTTGCAAGACGGAGCATCAAGAAGGAGTCAAAAACAAGTATGAATTTACCACAGACTTGTGAAATACTGGGCAATGCTTTCCAAATTGTGATGCCATTATAGATTCAGTGTAGCACTCTTCCATGGTTTGGATGGGAAGAAATTATAATGTTGTCCTTCTACTTTTTTTACAAAGTTTCAAAAAAAGAAAAACTATTTTGTTGTCATTAATATTTTTATGTTTAAAAATGTTAATATTTATTTAATATAAAATATAATATTATAATAAAAAAGGGTTTCAGTTCACATGTTTCATCCCCAAAAGAGTCATTGGAAAATAATTCAAATATTTATTACATTTAAACTAACAATTCGGAAAACTGAATTAGCACTTTTGGAACAGAAGCTGAAAAATTACAATGAATTAAAAATCTAGTTGATAATTTAAAAGTAATATATTGTAATACTAATAATCTGTCGATTTTTAGTATAAAAAAAGTAGAATGTTCAGAAACCTGTTTGGTTAATCTATAGTAATTTGAAAAAAACACAAATTCCAAAATAATCTACTAATGTATAATATTATAAAAACACTCTTGAATTAGCATGAACAGAGAGAGTTTAAAATCGAGTTGATAATTTAAAGTAATTAAAGATATTTTTTTATAAAGAAATAAATATAATGTCCAAAATAATACTGTATAATACAGTAAACACTCTTGGAGCAGAGAGTTGATTAAAGATATAGTTTGTAATTATATAATCTCAATAAAACTATCAAAACTATGAGATCTGAAAAGTGGAATAGGATAAGCTGAAAGTGAAGAGTCAAGCAGAATATCGTTATTGAATGTCACAGCTACCTTAATTATGATCCGGACATTATGATCCGAAGCCACGGCGATGATAGTCCATTTACTGTAGTTGTAAACTCAATGACATTCATTTGAAAGTGATATATGTGGATAATACAGCAGATTTGCTCATTCCATTCCATTCGTGTTCTTACACTTACTGGCCTGTATTCCAATTACAATATTCCATCTGGTTAATTCCATTGCTCATGATTTGAACTATGAGGGAGTGGCCACTGGTAGTGTCCTACTTAAACACTTCTATAGCCTGTTCGTGGAACTATGGGTCTGTCTTCTGTTGAGTATGAGTGAGGACTAATGAAACGTCGTCGATATGTCGCAATGACGACTATTTCTATTATACATTCCTACAAGTGTAACCTTATTTACCTCAGTTCATCATCAATTATCCGTTCGAGTTCATATCGGTATGGTATGGGATATGTGCCCTAATTCTTACTAATTCAAGTATTTCAGCATAAGGCATATGAGAATTATTAAAGATGTCCGATTTCTATAATAAAATACCTATCGTAGTTGTACTCCGTTTTGTAGTATACGTGTTTCATTTATTTAACCAATTATGCACACCATCGAGTCTTTTTTGTTTCAAAATCTATATTTAGCGGTTTCTGTTAAACCTTTTCTGTATAAACTGTACTGAAGAGTTTATAGAAGGGAAGATGCTATTTCAGTTAATATTGATATTATGTCCTGTATTATGGCATGCCAGCCAATTATTCTAGCAATATTTTCCAATTATGCCAATTAGAGGGTCTATTTCATTTAATTTCTATGTTTCTTCATTGATGCGAAAATTTCACTGACTACAGTCAGCCCAATAAACTCTTTAAAATGGTTGAAAACGGATAAAAATAACGTATATGTTTGAGAGAAATAATATGGATAGGTATTAAAAAATGTCATTATATTGAAGATACTATTTGAATATATTCAATGCTCTTTTATTATAAGTGTCTATAAGCTAATTGAACAGATAATTTAATTTTTTAATAATTATAAAGCAGTAAATGTTTTTTGGAAATCCATGAAAGATTATTTTTTTTTACTACAAATCTGTTCTAAATGTAATAATTTTTGTCTCCTATTTATATTTAGCGATATCTATAAAACCTTTTCTGCATACGCCTTACTGAAGAATTTACAGAAAACAATAGATAGATAAAATAATTGACAAAGATACTTTGAAATTTATTCTTTAGAGACGAATATCCGAATGAAATAAATTTCAATTACACACGTTGCAATAGCTCTCCGTTTCTTGGTAAAATGCCAATTCATTCTCCCACTCCTACTGAAAGAGGAAACTTGGAGGTTATAGTTTGTATTCTCAGGAGTGAAAGTTTCAAAGTAGCGCAGGGCTGCGCATCAAAGAGCAGTGCATTTGACAGAACCGGCCCCTAAAAGGATAAATAATAGCCAATGTGAGGTGCGCTCGCTTAGTGCTAAAGAGATGCTAAAAGCCCCTCATACGTTCAATTAATCTTGTGTCATAATGCAATCAATTGCTTGTAACTAGAGAGAAATGTGTTTCGCAATCTACCGGTAATACAATTAATATCTCGCTTTCGATTAAAAATGGTTTATTTCAAAGTTCTGATGTGGATTTTATATCAAGCATTTTAAGATTTTAAATTCATTTATTTAGAATCTTTTAATATGCTTATAAATTCTTATTTTTACATTATTTTCTTACGTCCGTGCGCTTGACTATAAGTTTATTTGAGAACAGTAAATCATAATTAACGTAATATATATAATTAGCTTAAAAATGTGCGATATTTTAAAGATAATTTTATTTTTTGATAGTAGAAAAGAGTGAATATTAGGAACATTATATTTGCATTTATTAATAGTTTTTTTTTTTTTTAAATAAAGTGCTTGGTTTGAAAGTCGTTGTAAGACAGGGACCTTTCTTTTTTTCGCCAATAGTATAAACAGCAGCTAAAAAACCCTAAACTAAAATTTATATGTTAAACTATAATAACCTGAAATACTTGCCTAAAACTTATTTTAAATTAATTATAATAACTTCTAATTAATAAATGAGTAATGTAGTTATTTTTTAAAATAAAAAAATATATTCAGATAAGATTTATCAAAATAATACATGCCTCATTATGATATAAGTTTCCATATAAATCTGTAATGAATTTTGATATGAATCTATTATAAATTACATATGATATAAGAAAATAGCTGTTGAAACTTTCCATATTCATTTAATATAATAAAAAATTTGATATTTATACCCATGTGAAGATAATCATAATGTCTCGACACAGCTATCTCCATACAGTGCAATATTTGAGAAATTTTACAGTGCAAAACACGCGAAAGAGACGACGAGTCCAATACAAAGGAAAAATTACCAAATACTATTGTTTCCAAAAAGTAAACCCTACCCATCTTTCAATTTAAAATTCACGGGTTTTATGGAATTTCAATTTTTTCTTCTTTTTTTAAGTTGCTGGCACTGTCCCGTAAATCTGTGGGAAATTTGATGTAAACATATTCATTAGTATTTGAGTTACGCTGGGCTTTGTGAGACGCTGAAACAGATTCCGGCGATTTTTATATAATTGAATTTTTTTATTTAGAAATACATTACTATTTAATTATACATATAAAAAATATATAATTAATAAAATTATTACAAATAAAATAAATAATACTTATAAAATCAATGATAGAAATTCCTTTTATTTTTAATTGCCCTAATTATTAATTAAGTATTTTAAGTACAACTCATCATTTGAAGAATTGAATATTTTAACATCTCTCAAATCCATTTCAAATTTATAACCCTCAGCGATATAAAATTATTTAAATTAGCGAAATAATACTCTACAGTTTAAACGATTAAGTTAAATAATAGTGCGTTGTTACATATTAAAACAGAAATCTAGGCAATAGATTTTAAGAAAATAACAACCCCTTTTATATCATATTTACCAATGTAACAGGAGAAGATTATTGTGAATCGTCAACTGTATGCAACATAAAACTAAGTTATTACAATCAAGTTACATTATGAAGAACGCTTAAATTTCCCATTATTCATCTACCATCACATAGTTAATATCGCCATTTAATTTTAAATTATGACAGTAAGCAAACAGCTCCTTCTCGTGTGTCTGGGTTTACTTACGTTCACTTAGTAACTGCGGAAAGTGAGGAAAGTAAACTGATCTATCTTCATTTAATGGCCAACTTTGCAAGTGGTGAAATTTCAGAAGACGGCAAGTCACGCTTGGAATTAGATTATTTTAATGAATTACTCCGCAAGTTACAAATATTAATGTTTACTGTAACTTAAGTCTTTTAGGTACATATTAGGCTTAAAATACTTATCGCTGAAGCGAAAATTCAACTTGAGTTTCGCACGTGTACAGACTGGTTGTTGGCAGATTTATAGTTTAAATAGTTGTAGTATATTTTTATTCACTGTAAAAGAGAATTTAAACGAAAGCACGGATTAGATTCTATGTAGCTTTTATGTAGGAAATAATTTAAAACACATGCTTTTTGATTAATTTGGGTTTTGCTCTATGGGCTGAGCCGGAATTTGTTGAGATCAGTTTACTTTCTAGTTTCAAATTCATTAAAACATTTATTTAAACATTCATTCAACATAATTTGAATTTTGTAGTTTCAGATAATTAAAATTTATCCTGTGTTTCTACTTTTGGCCTTGTTGTATAGCAGCCAAAAGGACGATATTTTTATTTTATTTGCATCTACTATACAGTCTCTGTTTCAAAAAGCTCGTTCTTTAACAAATTAATTTAATTTTTAGGATGTTATGTAATAATGTTCCAATATTCCAAATAAAAGATGCCGTACAAAACTGATGTATTGGAGAATGGCAGCATCGAAGTAAATAAAGGGAAATATAGAGCAAAAGACAATTACACTTCTGATATTAACTTTAATTTATCGAACATTTTTCCAAAAGAACATACCTTTCATATTAAAGATAGCTGTGAAAGATTTATCGACATCAATCTACAAAGTTGAAAATAGAAATACAAGTAATATAGTTGTATTAAATATACTTTTATGTTTCCACGTTTATTTGAAATTTATTTTATAATAACAAATCCACTGTAGTCAAATTCTAATCAAAATTACTTATATAGTCGTCATTAATTATTGTGCATGAGTATTTCATCTTAAGAAATTAAAATGTGTTCTTCAAGTTTATATAAATTTTTAAAAAATTCAATCTTGAATATATCTTGTATATATACGTATATGTAGCATATATATGACATTTTATTAGTTCAGTTGATTAAATATTACTTACACTGATTTAACTATAATATTACTTGCACTGATTTAATATTATAGTTATTAATTTGCTTTTTTATTATACAATGTTTTCTTTACAAAGAAAATTACATTCTTTAATTAATCAAAATTTCAGTCATTTCACTACTTATAAGAATGTAATTTTTTTTGTAAAGAAAACATTATATAAAAAAAAGCAAATTAATAACTATAATATAAAAATACAATTTTTATAATATAACTAGTAAAATATAATTTTTCGCAAATGGTTATTTTTCAATTATTTTTACAAAAAAATAAGATAACTTGGAAAATTTATCACAAACAAAAAAATATATCCTCAATTATCCTTTTAACTATACTCATAAAGAAAGCATGCATACATACATAGCTTAGTCTATGAGCACATGTCTGAGATAATATTACTATTAATTCCATTTGAATCTCAATCATTGCCCCTGCATTTCCTTTAGTTAACAGCAGTGAACATTAATTCTTGATGATGCCATTGGTTTGAAAAAACAATAAATAAGAAAATATTCCATAACGATTAGCCGCTCAAAGAAGGATGACAAGTTTTAACACCATTACTTGATGTGGTATAATATCAAAGCAAAGCTTGAAAAAAATAATGTTTAGAATTTGGCAGAAATCGAAAATTCCTCTTAAAATACCAATAAATTTTCCTTAAGACAATGTTTGAGAATCCATCCCTATATTTAATCAGGCAGAAGGATTAATTTCAATGATTACTTTGGGAATTTATGGGAATTAATCTGTCTGCCAGCTCCTTTAGAAAAATCTATTTTCTTAGAAAAGCTTTTTTTTTCCCTTCTCTTTATTTCTGAAATTTTTAGCCTATTTAATTTCTATCTGATAACTTTTTTAAAAATACGAAGGTCATGAAGTACTTCCATGAATATTATTTTAAAATGCCCAAATTAAAATTATAAACTGATTAGTCAGTGATTATCAAGTGATTAATAATAGTCAACTAAACAAGTAATAGTCAACTAAACAAGTAAACTATACAAACTGTCTCTTAACAGTTATTCATAGGAATTACAGGGAGTAAAAATAAAAAGATATTTTCGCTCGATAAGGATCTTTTTGATTATATTGCCATCACAAGGCAAAAATAATGAAAAATAAAAATTTGGTATATGAATAACATTTACGTATTTGTTATCTATGGTTTTATATAGATGAAAACTTGTACTTGATAAGGTAACCATCCATTAACACCCTGCTAAATCTAATTTAAAATACAGATGAAAAAAAGAAATTTTTTTTTTTATTCATATAACTATGATTATATTAATTTATGGCAATAAATCTGTCAGATCCTTTTTAAAAATTAATTTTCATTGAAAAATATTTTTCCTTTCTCTTTATTTCAGAAATTTTTAGCTTATTTAATTCCATACGGTACTTTTTTAAAAATTGAAATACAAAATAAAAATACGAAGGCCGGGAACTACTTCTAAGAATATTATTTTAAAAATACAAATTAAAATTATAAATTAGACAAGTGGTTTGATTAAGCAAATAGTAAGTAACAAAATTATTTAACAAAGGCAAAGGTTGTGTTATTTAAGGAGTTCCTGAATCTGAAATTCCTGTACCTCCGGTTACTTCAATAGAATTGACTTAACATTATTCAAATGAACAATAGTTTGTTAACAGTTATTCAAATTAATAACAGTTAAAAAAAAAAGAGATTTTTTTGTACTAGATAAGGATTTTTGGTTATATTACATCATCACATGGCAACTATAATGAGAATACATAATTTGGTATATGAATAACATTTACTTATTAGTTAGCAATGGGTTTTTATTACTATATTAGATGAAAACCCGTACTTGACAAGACAGTAATCTAGTAACACCCTGCAAAATCTCATTTTAAAATACACATTAAAAAATCTTTTATTCATATAACAATGATTATACGAATTTATTGAATTAATCTGTTTGTGAACTTCTTTCTAAAAACTGATTTTCTTTGAAAATATCTTTCCCTTCTCTTTACTTAAGAAAATTTTGGCTTATTTAATTTCATAAGGCAATTTTTAAAAAAAATCATGAAAGATTTCTAAGAATATTATTTTTAAATTTATACATTAAAATTTTGAACAAAACAAGTGATTTGATTAAGTAAGAAGTAAATAATAGTTAACTAAATAAGTAACTTAATGAAACAATTCGTTAACAGTTATTCAAATTAATAACAGTTGGTTAACAAAATAACAATTCTCAAACTCAAAATAGCAATGTTCAAATGAATAACAATTAACTATATTTCAGCTATATAAGGATCTATTGGTTATATTGTCATCAGAAGACAATTATAAAAAGAATACAAAAATTTGGTATAGGAATAACATTTACTTATTAGTTACCAATGGGCATATATTACTATGTTAGACGAAAACTTGCACTTTAACAAGACAACATTCTAGATATAAAATCCTGCTAAATCTAATTTTAAATTAATGAAATAAAGAATTTTTTTTATTCATATAACATTGATTATATGAATTAATACTTTTGTTTCTATTGGGATCAAAGATATAACATTTTCTTGCATATATTTGCATAACGAAATTGCTTCCAAAGAATTAACTATCACATCAATTTTGTTCTAAGTTTAATACTTTTAATTTTTGTACCAGAGAACGCCGTAATGATATAGTCGAGGAAACTTATTTAATCTCCATATATCACATAATAGCTTGTGAAAAAAAAAAAAACCACCACGAGTTGTTTCACGTAATTTTATATTTTAAATTAAAATATTGGAGATTTGATATTTCTGTCTGATTGATTTAAGATAGTGAGAAAGGGGAAAAAAAAAAATGTTTGAGAAATAATGAATTATCTTTCATTGGGATAGAATATATTAAAATTAGTTAAAAAAAGTTATGGAATTTATATTTTTAATTTAAGTTACAAGGTTATCAATAACTTTGACATTTCAAAATAGCATGCTTGTTAAAAAAGTAAAACACTGAGATGGATTAATTGTTTTTTTAATTTTCTTTGCTAATAATTTAATTTCAAGTCACAGCTATCATAAAACTTATCAGATTAACTAATATTTCAATAAGGATTTTAGAACTGCGAAATTAAATTAAATAATTAAAAGGTGGTTATGCTTATTACATGATAGTATATAATAGTATTATAGTATGATTTTACAATTTTGAGACATTCTTTTCTAAATCATTAAATTTGATCATGTAATCGAGAGAATTATTTAATTAGATTTTTAAAAATATATTTCTGTGATATATTTAAAATTGTCCATCATTAAAATTTGATATCAGTAAATATATTTTGTTAACTTTAAAGTATGAATATAATTCTGCATTTGCATCGATTAAAAAACATTTTTTTTTTCAATTTTATTTGTTTTTTATTATTTTTTCAAATACTTTATAGCCATAAAAATATTTTATTGAATTTCCATTTCAGATGGAAGTTGTAAAAAATAGTTAAAATGAAATTGATTTTTTTTTTTTTTAAAGTTTACGAATAAATTTTAAATAGGGATCGTGAAAGATGGTAAGGTAGTTAAAGCATTGGTCTTTTTTAATATAGTTTGTACTAGGTATTCTATGTGCCTAGACAAGTACGTGTATACAGTTGTTGTAGGTTCTTAAACAAATACATTCACATTTATTGTACACAATTGTTGTAGATTCTTAAGCAAATACATTCACATTTATTGTACACAGTTGTTGTAGATTCTTAAGTAAATACATTCACATTTATTGTACACAGTTGTTTCAGACACCTAGTTACAGTAGTTACTTAGACAAGTTGCTTAAGATACCTTAGTTGATGTATGACGTACACAATTGATGTTGGTACCTAGACAATAGTGCTAAGGAAATCTTTGGGAATGGTGGGTGAAGTCGTGCCATTGCAACCTTGGACCAACAATTGCTGTAAGTGACAAGTTCGTAAACCTGTTGTGAAGACTTTGGAATAATGTGATTGACAGTCATACGACTACAAACCTTGAATGAACATCTCCTTTTCTCAAAGTAGTGGGGTTCTCACCTTTCACCACTGCTTCCTTGTCCTCCCTGCACAGATATTGAATGTTTTGTTGAGCATAGCTAATTTAGTTAGATACCTCAGAAACCAACACACTATCATCAAGGCCTTTTACTGAAGAGGGAACTTTAGATTGAAGAACAACATGCAAAGCAAATTGAAAGATCCCATGTTTTTATCTTTGGACATGCAAAAAAAAAATCTGTAGGCCGGAAAATTCCCTCAAATGCGCTCGAAAAGAAGAAGATGTGAACCTCTCAAATGCCTTAACGAAGGGCAATCGTTTCGAATTTTTATGTGATGCCAAAAACCACTGTTCACATATCGAAAGTAGTACTTCTTGTAGGATTAATCAACAAGCTCTTAAAAATTCATCGGGCATGGAGAATAAATTATGAATAGAAAGCATGAATTAACCTCATTTGAAACAAAACCTTTTAATAATGTTTAAATATTACGTATTTTTCAAAATATCATTTTGCAATGATGTCAACCAATTTTAAATCTTTCCATTCGCAAAAAAAAATCTATATTTATAAAAATGCATAGTATACTGATATTTTATTAAACTATTGCATTTAAATCAATCGAGCACTACCAGAAAATAGTTTAGCGGATCGATTACAATGTAGAGTCAATAAAGTCAGAAATGACAGATAACGAACGATCTTTCAAGAAAATAGTATCAAAAAGTGAGTGAACGATAATGTATCGAATATAGAAATAAAACATACCTCACAGTTGCGTGCGGATATCGATATGGAAAAACCGAGACATTTCATCAAAACGATGCTATTTTTGGACATGTTCTTCTACTTGTTTTCTTTCCGTGTGTAACCTCAAATATATGTAGGTAATGAAATGGAACCAGTTACAACTTATTAAATTAATACTTTCTCTTTCTTTATGTTTCTTAAAGATTGTTGCAAAGAAGGGTTTTATTTTGTGACTACTTTATGGCTTCTTTCAAAAGAATAGGGATTAAAAGGAAATGGACGAAACAAATATAAAGGAAATGTTACTAAATTTAATAAATGTCGCTCTGTGCTTTTAATAGAAAGTGTTATTCTGAATAGAATTTGTTCCATTATTACGTGCGTTTTTTTATTTCACGATAGCTAACAAAGATGATGAAAATCTTAACTTACTATCTTAGTTACTGTTTATTTACTGCTTGCTTCTTTGAAGTTAATTATTATTTTTAATTTCTTTTACAATGAAATTATAGATACCTATTGCATTGAATATTTTGCAAATGAGTTCGTTCTAATCGCTTAAAAAATATGATAGCAGCAGATATTTCATATACGATATATTATAAAATATGCGTATTTTTTCAAATTCTAAATCATCAATTTTATTAAATTTCTCTATCAACAAAACTTATCAAAATAAATAATGTTAATGAAAACTCAGCAGTTTTTACATAAAAAAAAATCTAAAGAGTTTTTAAACGAGAATATATTTTATAGGTAATATTTTATAGGTTTCTAATATTCATTTTTCTTTTTGATTGATTTTTAAATCGAATGATTATGTAAATAAAAAAACGATTATGCAAATAACATTCAAGGTTTCTTCAATTACGCTACCTAGGATCAAGTTACCATGAGGATGCTCCCTAGTCTGTGAATTCCTGCACAGATTTATAAAACCCAACAACCCCACATTTTTTACCGCAAGATGCATCGTATGTATATAATCGTGTAATCAAAGATGTATCTGTCTATAGTGCTGCCTTTGAAAACTCCAACAATGTTATCCCACATCCTTACAATCCCTTATAAATGCAATAATGATATTGTTTTAATCATATTTTTAAATTTATTAATTGTAATGATTTATATTATTATCTCTATTGAGATAGTGATTTGAATCTCAGAAGTTACAATGGAATTTTTTTTTTTTTATTTAAGAAGTTTGAAAATCAGACCATAGCTCTCTTAGTCACCAACCACGTAAAGTTACCCCCACCAAGTTTCACGAAAACTTTCTTTGGCGCATTATTGCTATTTGGCGACTTATTATCATGTGAAGAAGTAAAAAAAAAAGTAACCAGAAAATAACCAGTAACAGCTTATAATGAAAGTATCTTTGAATGGGGAAACTAACAATAAAAAAGTAACTATATTTTTATATATGACCATATATTTTCCGGAAATATTGTACACATGGTTCCCCTAGAAAGAACCAAGTAGCAGGGTAATGATGGCATGTGAGATACATCTCACACATACGCAAGTCAATATAAGACTACAAGCTCGCTCGCTTCGTGCATTTCAAATTTAACGTGCATCTTTTTCTTGAAGATTTTTCGGAGTGTTTATTGTAGTCAATTTCCATTTTTCTAGTACTTAAACTCATGAATTTTTTAACGCTCAAATGCAGGTGCACTTTTAATAATAATTTATAAACTAAATATTCTCTTTAAACAAATCATAGAAGTACTTCATTAGATGTCAGATGTCAGAAAGTATCATACAGAATTTAATGTAGCTCATGAAATGCCACCAATTATCAACAACATTTAAGATCAAATACAAAAATTTTGATCTTTCTACCATTTAAATTTTGTCCGGTACTTTATTTTTGTTTAAAGAAAATGGATTTAATGAAATACCAAACTGGGGAAAGAAATTCAAATGTAATAGATATATTGCCTGAAAAGGATTCATTAACTTTAACCAAGTTACGAAAGTATTTCACGAATATTCACTTATTTCTAATTGCACTACATCACCGAAAGTGACTAAATTGAAATTCTTGGAATGCTTAAATCGAAAGTCGTTGGATGAAATTGTTCAAACATTTTGAGACTTTTAATTTTAACCCTAATAACTTCTTATAACTATTTAATATATTTTATGTATGCAGTTTTTATCAAAACTCAAGATCAGACTGGTAAAATTCTCAAGATCGAAAAATAGTATTTTAGATTAAATATTCACTTACCTTTAAGAAATCTTTGACAATGTTCATCGTCCTTGTATCTTTCTGACTTTTCCTTCTTTTTTAAACATCGTTTACTAATGGCGTCACAAATTTGATAGGAGTTTTTCTGTGTGTGAGTGTCCATGTTGTACAATTATTATAGCGTCTACTGAGGAATTGTCTTGCAAAAAAATTTGATCCTTTATTCTATTTGCTTTCAAAGGATCCGTCCACTGAGTTTTCACTCAGTTCATACGCCTTCAATCGTTGTTGAAGAATAATAAAGTTAGTCATAAAAAATTATATTTTGAATTTTGAAAATGATCTTTCATTTTGATAATTCATCCCTATTATGGAATGTTCTTTGTAGCAACTGGTACAGTTAAAAAGCCTTCAGAAGAGCAAATTCTCCAATATCATCTAAATCATTTAAACTTTTTTCATCTGCAGCAAAGGGAATGCATTGCAAGTGGAAAAATAAGTGTTGGGAAAATGTTTTTACTATTCTGAATTTATTACAAAATTATACTAAGAATTTCAACCAGCCATTTTTAAATCGATGTGTTTGTCAAAGAGCTTATTATCAAAATATACTGATGCTCTTCCATTTAGGAAAAAGGCATGTAGCTTCTTGATATTGCTGTGAATATTAGGATCGATTTCTGCCAAATCTAGCTGTTTAGCAAAGAGTTAATGGCATCATACATGCCAACGGCGTCTCCCGATTCAACAGCAACGTTACGTCCACGATATTTTGTTGCAAAACATTGTTAAATAAAAATATTGAACGACATCCATCTTAATCACATAAGAGTTTAGTTTGTTTTTCATTAATAATTGTTTCAGCAATTTGTCAGAAAATATCACTCTGCAAAAACTTTTCAATAAGTGGTCAACGTTATTGAATAGTAAATTATGTTCAAAGAAATATGCAGGGACTGTTATTTCATCTTTGACTATCGTTCAATTAGCTTACAACTTTTTTTCAAATCGTATTGGTTTAGATTTTGTTTTAGCAACCTGTGTTCCCCATATGGCTCTGTTGAATCATCATGTCAGATTTTTGCAAGCAATCAGCTACAAAATGCTGTTGTCCCTTCCTTGTTGTTTATTGTCAAGTCTAGTCCTAAATTTAGTTCTTGGTAAAACCATTCCACTTTCAAGTATACCATTTTCATTTCTTTTATATCATCAATCTATTTTCGAGTAAATTGACGAAACCAAAATGCATTAACTAATTATCAGCGATGCGTCTTACATTATACTATAAATTTCCTTACAACCCAAAAATAGCAAAAGTAAATGAAAGAACCGGATGTTAATGCAGTAGTAAGCATCAGTGTTGCCAGATGAAAACTTTGATTTAAAAAGAAAAATCAAACTGAAAAAATATTATAGAAAATGCCATTAGAGAATGTTTAATCAAACTATTTTGTTCTAAATATGGTTTGGTTTGTCTCTCTATGGTCATTTTTGCATACTTTAGGCTAATTAGACAAGGACTTACAGTTTAATGAATTCCGAACCGCTAATAATAACTCTTGTTTCTAACTCTTTTATTAATTTTTATTACGAGAATTTCTTTATAGTAAAAAAATATCTTATAATCCCCGGAAATGTCTCATTATACATTGCAAAATGTGCGATTGGCGTGGTGGATAACGCATTCGGTTTTCAATTGATTAGGCAGGATTAGAAGCCTTACAATCAAATTGCAAACACTGTAAAGGATATTTTATAAAGCATGAGAGAAAAATAATATTAACCTCATCCATGAATATTTCTTAATCTTTAAAAGACACATTTCTCTTCATACATAGGCCAAGTACTATACTAATTTTATCTGAAAGTTCTTCCGTCTATACTGAGTAAAATTTCTGGGTTAGTTTTGGATTTCTGGATAGGTAAGGTTAAGTTAAATTAAATGTCACAGTTAAATGAAAAGAAGGGCTGGAGCTATTGAATTAAGTTGTATGAAATAATTGAGTAAATGGGTTCAATTGTATAGAACAAATGAGTATGAAGTGTGCTGGGTCAATTGACTTTTGTACAGGAACAACTGAATGGGGAGTTGCATGGAAAATTAAGTAAACTTGGTGTGCTGGTAAAATTGACTTTTGTATGGAAAGTAAGGATATGGAACAACTGAATAAGAAGTTTGTATGGAACAACTGAATAAGTTGTATGGAACAACTGAATAAGAAGTTGTATGGAACAACTGAATAAGAAGTTGTATGGAACAACTGAATAAGAAGTTGTATGGAACAACTGAATAAGAAGTTGTATGGAACAACTGGTAAGTAATTTCTTGGAACAATTGGTAAGGGAGCTTCTTGGAACAATTAAGTAAGGAGCGTGCTGGCACAAATGACTTTTGTATTGAACAGGAGTTGTGCAGCAATTAAGAAGGAGTTGCATGGATCAGTTAGGCAAGGAGTGTGCTGGAACAACTTTGTCTTTTGTTTGGAACAACTGAGTAAAGAATTGTATGGAACAACTGAGTGAGGAATACATAGAACCGCTGCATAAACATAAATAGGAACATATGAACTGTTGTCTACTTCCTATATTCACAATGACATTCATTGAAAAGACTCAAATTTGTACTCCAATGGTCCTAATGTTAAAGTTATTTTTAAAATATATAGGTATAGGCGGATAGACTGTGTAGACGGATACTTACTCAAAAGTAATAAAATGAAGAAAACATCTTATTTTTCAATTTCCTAACAATGAGATACCTTACTACTGAACTACTCTAATATTAACAGAGGGTGTTATCGGAAGTTTGAAAAATCTCCTCAATTTTAAACAAAAGAAAAAATTCTCTATGCCATTAAACAAAAATTCTCTATGTCATTACTGTGTCTTTTTATAAATTAAAGTAAATAAAATACTTTTTTTCAAAGAAAGCATTTCGTATTTTAACCACTTTTTACCAACGTACTTAATACAGCAGAATTTATATTTTCTGCTTTCTTAAACAAAATATTAATTATAGATGAAATGCATATAGATAATATTCAAAATAAATTTCTTAAAGATTAACTCTCTTTTTATTTCTAAAATATTCATAATTTATGCATATGTTTTTATCTGGACAAAAAGTGGAAAGACGAAATTTCGTGTTTGAATCACTACAATTAACTAAAAAATTCAGCGAATATTAAAAGAAACAGAGATCTTTTTCAACAATTTGTCAGAAAAGAAATTGACGATATTAAATGATGGAAAAACATTGAGTGATTTCTTTAAACGAAGTTATTTTTAATCCCCTTTAGAAGAAATATACATTAGAATCCTGAATTAGTTTTCTTATATAATCTAAGAAAGCAAATAAAGTGTATTGTAACGAATGAAAAATAAATTATTGTAACACTTTCCTCTAGAAGACTTCAGCAGGCTATCAAAGGATAATAAAAGTATTTTCATCATGAGTGAGGAAAATTTAAATTAAATAGCTTCTGGCGATCAAACGACTGAATGAGCAATTTCTGAGGACATTTATTATCCTTCCGATTTGAGAAAAAATAAAATGTTTCCCTTATTAAGAAAACAAACACTTGTAATTCTTTATAAAATAGTAAAACTACGTATAAAAAAATTCTGTCTCTTTTTTCACTTATCACCAAAAATAAAAGTGATGTATTGTTTGGAAGGTTTTTAAAAAATCGTTGATGCAGACAATAAACCGGAAGTATTTGAAATACAGAAGACTGTTGTTGTCAGGGTTTATGGTATTTTTCAAATTTCTTTTGAGCAGAAAAGGGACTCTTGTTTGTCAAAAAATAAATCATTTTGGATTTTTCCGACTCTAATTATTATTTCCGTTTATAAACATGAAACATGTTTTTAAATATTAATACTAGCATTTTTATTATATTAAAAAATCATTGTATAACTTTTGGAGAGTTGAAAACAATTTTATACTGTTACATAATTTAGATTCGCATTAGAAAGTTTATTCGAGAAAACATTTAAAATTGTTATTTTATCCTTAAATATTAATGAAATTAATATCTACTTGTTTAATTTCATTTACAAACAAAAAATTAAGCTGAAACTTCCAGTATTTTTTAAATAAATTTCTTATTTCCAGCTAACAGCATTTTTATAAAATAACAGAATTGATTTAAATTTAAATTAATCTTTAGTACAACATCTTGACTGGAAAAGAGAATGTAATGCCAGGCACTTTGATCTGATGTCATTCGTTGAACGGTATATGAGTGGTTCAGCGGTACACATACACTCAAGAGCCAAAAACATTATGACCACCTGGCAATAACCTGCAAGTTGGCCTACCTTTGCCGCGCAACACAGCTTCAGCGCCTTGGCATGGATGCCACGAAGTCCTTGGTAGATGGCCGGAGACAGGTTGTGCGCAGATGTTTCAGCAACCGTCACGCAAATCCGAGATATTGCGTGGTGGTCTTTGAATTCCTGAGGCTGCATGCCCAGGACATCCCAAATGTGTTCTCTCGGATTAAGTTCCGGTGAGGTTAGGCGGCCAAGGACATTAGCTTGAATTCAGCTTCATGTTCCTGGAACCACTCA